>JAIUJM010000870.1:0-11755 GCA_026262225.1 Inosperma sp. D86 | reverse complement strand
CACGCAATGGGAAGCAATCACAGCCACTCTCGTCATCGCCAGTTGGTGCCTATTCCTTTTCTCTTACGAAAAGCCTTTGGATCCCCGATCCCCGATTTTGATCAGACTCAAAGTCAAACGCCCAATTTTGCTTGATCATGATCAAATAATGTATCGAGAGATATCCGACTTCGAGCGGGAACAACGCCAGTCTCAAAAAATGACCAAACGCAGATTCCAATTTGAACGTCCCCAACCAGAATCGACGTCTAGGCTTAAGCCCATACCGAGACTCATCTTCTACGTCGCAATCTGGCCGTTCCAAAGTATCATCAACGATATAATTCGGTTCCTCCCATCAAGCCAGATAATTCAATTTTCCGACGGTACTTTGAAAGTACCCTTATTCTATGTGGACAATAGGATTTACTTCTGGCCCAAGCTGCTTCCTCCTGCTGCTATGCTAAGCATGGTTACGAGCTTCCTTAGCTTCCTCTTCATCCTCCGTCTCGATTCCGCCTCTGTATATTTCTCTTCTCCCACCGTCTACCGCATATGGCGCATCACCTCAATTATGACTACTTCCATCAGCGCAGTCACATTGTTCCTTGTGGTCCTAATCCAGTTGTTCGACTACTTGGGAGATATCTCTGCTCCTGGTTCGGTGTGGAAAAATCGTCTGTTCGACGTCAAATTTGGTTTTTTTGCCATTTTGTTATTAGTGGGGGCTATCAGCCTTGCCCCGTTTCTTATCGCTCGTATTATACTTCTTATCTCTTCATTTGTTTGTCTGAAGTCAACACCTGGAGATGCTTTTGTGGGTCAATGGTCATGGACAGAGTATATCCCCCATCTTCAATAAGGCATCATTTGTTCATTCGTCCGTACACATGTCATCAGTACTTACATTGCCTTATTGTCATGTTACCCATGTTCTCGTAGTTAGTGCTGTGGATTATTCAGAAAAAAAAGAGATCCTAGTGCGTTTTCTCCACATTTCACATGTTCTTATGACTCTTATTCAAAAACCTGTTTTGAATATTTAGTTTATTTCCCGCAACGCAAATACTTACTTACATCACCGGCCCGGTGAAAGCCTGCTTTTTCACTCCCAGTGTGCTTGCTCAATGCTCCTGTGTCGGAAGTGGTCGTCTGCATGTCTTACACAATCCTCTCGAGTACGCTCTTTACTCTCTTCGCCAGTTTTTGGTGCTGTATCCGCCCAGATTTCCCATCTCCCCATGATTCGAAACTACGAATCCTATCAGCGAAACTCAACATCATTTTTTGGGTGTTAATATTCCCAGAAGGCGTCTTCTTCTGGTCTATGAGACAGTGGATTGAGGCTAAAAAGACCCTGCGGAGTTTTCAAAGTTAGGGCTGATTCCAAAGCGTCCTGCATCAACTAATTATACCTCATAGTCGATGGTTGGACGCAACGACATGGCCTATTCTTACTCATGGGCGGTTTCATGTTCTGCGACAAAGATGGCCGACCACTCAAAACACTCTTGCTTCGCCATTTTAACCTTCTCGTCCAACAGAAAGTCATTGACTTTCCAACTCTAACATCATTCGAAATCCAAGAACGAAGCAACCTCCATCCTGTCTTCGCTCTTCTTGCATTCCTACAAGGCATCTGGTTTCTTGCTCGATGCCTTTCTCGCCTCTCTAGTTCAAGTTCGACCAGCCAAACCTGGCCGGTCGTCACACAATTGGAAGCAATGACAGCCACTCTCGTCATCGCCAATTGGTGCATATTCTTTTGTTCTTGGAAAAAGCCTTTGGATCCCGGATTCCCGATTTTAATCAAGCCTAAACTCACACCCTCAACTCCCCACTATCCTGATCACATAGGATCTCGATATATATCAAACTTTGAGCGGGAACAAAGCCAGTATCAAATGACCGAACGCGAATTCCAATTTGAACGTCCCCAACCAGAATCGAGGTCGATTCTCAAGCTCACACCGAGACTCATCGTTTCCGTCACAATCTGGCCGTTCAAAAGTATTTTCAACGATATAATCCAACTCTCCCCGCCACGATACTCCCCTACATTGCCAGACGGTACCTTGAAAGTACCCTTATTCTATGTGGAAGATTCAATGCAATTCTGGCCCAGGTTGCTTCTTCCTACCGCCATGCTAGGCATGTGTACAAGTGTCGTCAACTTCCTCTTCATCCTACACTCTGATTCCGCGTCCTTCTACTTCCCTTCTCCGGTCGTTCACCTCATATGGCGCATCGCCTCAATAACAACAACCTCCATCAGCGCATTCATATTGTTCCTTGCGGTCCTAATCCGATTCTTTGACTACTTGAGCTCTCTCTTTTATCTTAAGGAGTCGGTATGGGAGAGGCGTCTGGACAACGTCGCCTTTGGTTGTTGTATCATTTTTTTGTTGACCCTTTTTGTCGGCCTTGCCCCATTGCTTCTGGCTCGTGTTATACTTCTCGTATCTTCATTTCTTTGTCTCAAGACAGTACCGGGAGATGTTTTCGTGGCTCAACGGTCATGGACAGATTATATTCCCCATTTTTAATAAGGTTCGTTGTTCATCGTCCATAGTCGTCAGTGCCCAATAGACCACTACCTCAGGTACTGAGGTACATAATGCAGCCTTGACTCGGAGTCGTAGGGAAATGGAAAATCTAAGCGAATACAGCAGAGTGATAAAGGGTGGAGAGTGTGCTTAGCAGTACTTTCCTCAAATGAGACGAGTCCAGGTGGTAGAGAATAGGCATTCACGATAACATGAAAAGGCAATTTAAATTAACGGCACCGCGTGCCACATTTAAGATGTCGGCCCGGCGTGCCGTGCCGTTAATCAAATATCTTTTGTCTTCCACTTCGCAGACTTTCTCTTCGACGTTTCCTCTGGCTCTGTGGAAGTGTGTCGGCTGTATGTTCTACACAATTCTGTTGAGTAGCCTCTTCACTCTCTTTACCAGCTTTTGGTGTTGTATCCGCCCAGATTTCCCAGCTCCCCATGATTCAAAGCTACGAATCTTATCAGCGAAACTTAACATCGTTCTTTGGGTTTTAATATTTCCAGAAGGTGTCTTCTTTTGGTCTATAAGACAGTGGACAGAGGCTGGAAATATCCAGTTGCAGTTGAATTTTTCAAGTTAGACTAATTCAAAGACGCTCTGCATCAACTAATTATTAAATATACCTCGTAGTCAATCGTGGTTGGACGCGACGACATGGTCTATTCTTACTCATGGGCGGTTTCATCCTTTGCGACAATGATGGCCGACCACTCAAAACACTCTCGCCTCGCCATTTCGACCGTCTTGTCCATCGGAAAGTTATTGACTTTCCACCCCTAACATCCTTCGAGATCCAAGAACGAAGCAACCTCCATCCCGTTTTTGCTCTTCTTACATTCCTACAAAGCATCTGGTTTTTGGTCCGATGCCTTTCTCGCCTTTCTGGCTCAAGTTCTACTAATCAAACCTGGCCAGCCGTCACGCAATTGGAAGCAATGACAGCCACTCTCGTCATCGCCAATTGGTGCATATTCGTTTGCTCTTGGAAAAAGCCTTTGGATCCAGGATTCCCTATTTCAATCAACCCCAAAGTCAACCCCTCAACTCTCAACAATCGTGGCGAGATATCAGACTTCCAGCGGGAACAAAGCCGGACCCAAATAACAGAGCGACGATTCCAATTGGAACGTCCCCAACCGGCATCGAGGTCTGTTCCCCAGGTCACACTAAGGCTTATCCTCTCCGTCGCAGTCTGGGCGTTCCAAAGTATCCTCAACGATGTAACTCAACTCCATCCGCCAAACCGCTACCCCGACACGACCGAATTCCCAGGTGGTACCCTGAAAATACCTTTATTCTATGTGGAAAATACGACGCTTTCGCTTATGTCTTTTCTTCCTGCCGCAATCCTGGGCATGGGTACAAGCACCGTCAGCTTCCTCTTCATTATAGGCTCTGATTCCGCCTCTTCCTACTTACCTTCTTCGGCCGTCCGCCTGATGTGGCGTATCGCCTCAATAACGACAACGTCCATTAGCGCATTCGTATTGTCCCTCCTAGTGCTCGTCAAATTCTTCCGGTCCTTGGATTCTCTCCACTCAGTATGGAGCCGTCGTCTGGAGTGCGGTTGCTTTATCGTTTGTTACTTAACTATAGTTGCCGGACTTGCGCCCTTTCTTCTCGCTCGCGTTACACTGCTCGTGGCATCACTGCTTTGTGTAAAGTCGGTACCGGAAGACGGTTTTGTGGGTCAACGGTCATGGACAGATTACATCCCCCATTTTCAATGAGGTTCATCATTTATTGTCTGTTTGTCGTCAGTGCGTTGATTTTGATTTTCTCCCTTGTGTTACTCATGTTCTCGTAGTGACCCGAGCTCCTTTATCGAAAGAGTTATTCAGATAGCGTTGAGTACCGAACTAAGGTCGGACTGACTACTTGCACCCTGCGTAATACTAAACCTTTTCAGCCTCCTGTCAGTATTTACGGCCCCAAGCCTTATAAATGGCGCCCTTCTACCAATCAACACAGGACCAATTGATATTGATTTCCAAAATCCCGCAAGCGGACAAGAGACATTCGGACTTGGGTATTATGATCATCAGATCCAGATACAGGCGCCAGGGAAGGGCAGAACCAACCTTTGCAATGTACGAACTTGATTGAGTATCTGAATTAGTGGCTAGCGGATATCAATATTAATGGGCCTGTAATTGTCTTTCTTCTGGTACCACATTCGTCTGACAAAGTATCACGAAAAGTGGGGAATATAATTCGTCCATGACCGAGTCACAAATGCCTCTGAAGGCATAGAACCTAAACCAATAACCGAAAGCAACAGAAGAACAGATCGAGCGAAAAGAAATGGTACAATACCGATCGCTAATGTACAAAACAAAATAAATAACCAAAAATCTGAAAGTATTTTCATGTACGGAACATGCCTATCAAGCAGGACTGGTAAAAAAAAGAAATTAATGAGAATGACAATCCCCAACGCGAATGCGCTGAAAGATGTTGATGTTATGGATGCAATTCGCCAAGCGAGTTGAGCACGCCGAGAGAAGAAGTGCAAGGCGGAATCGGAACGTATAACGAAGAGTAGGCTGATGGCGCTTATACCCAAACTTAGGACAGCAATGGGTAGAAGGAAGATGCGCTGGTGCATCGTATTCTGGACGTAAAATAAGGGTATCTTCAATGTTCCGTCTGGGAACTCGGTTGGCTGGGAGTATCTGGGTGGAACTAGGCGGATTGCATCATTGTAGATACTCCGGAGTGGCCATAGAAGGATGGAGATAAGGACGCCAGGTATGGACCTCAGTTTGTTAATGGCTTTAGAGATAAATGTGGATTGTGACGGTGGATACTCGAGGTGAAATCCAAAATCGTTGGCTTGTGATCGAGTGCGATTTTCTTCCCTCTTGAAAGTTTCCTCAACACGCATACGTCCATGCCGCGGTCGATGTCGATTAGTGATAGTCGAGGAGTTGAAAAGAGGTTTAATTAACACAGGGATTCGTGCATCCAATGGTTTCTTCCAGGCAAAACAGAATATGCACCAGCTCAAAATTACGAGGGTGGCTGTCATTGCTTCAAATGGCGTGATGACTTTCAAACTAGAGCCGATCAGAGTTGTATTGGAGCGGGAGAAGCATTCCAGGAGGAGCCAACTTGATTGTAGAAAGGCAATGAGCGCAAATGTAGGATGAAAGTTGCTTCGTTCTTGCATTTCTGACGACGTCAAATCTGGGATGCTAATAGAGTCGAAGCAAAGACGTTCGAAGTGAGGAAATGAGAGTGTTTTGATAGGCTGGCCGTAACTATCACAGAGGACGAAACCTCCCATGAGGACGAATAGGCCATGTCGTCGTGTCCAACCACGATCTATGCCAGATGTTAGACGGGTCAAAAAACCAAGGCTTTTTTCAATCTCACGTTGGAATCCTTTCGCAACATTTCCAGCTTCAAGCCACTGTCTCATAGCCCAATAGACGACTGCCTCGGGACATATCAAAACCCAAACTACGATGTTCAGTTTTGTTGAAAGAATCCGCAGTCTTGAGTCATGGTTGCACAGAAAATCTGGGCGAATGCAGCAATATAAGGTAATAAAGAGGGTGAAGAGGGTGCGTAAAAGTACGGTCCTCAAATGAGACGAGTCCATTAGAATTTAGGTTCGGGCATTCGCGATAACATGAAAAGCAACATAAATGGCCGGCCCGATGAGCCGTTTATTCCTCTTTTTCTTCTCTTCACAGATGTTCTGATGCAGTAGATTATCAGGAAAAATGGGAGCCTACTACCTAGTACGTTGTCTTCAAAATTAGTTTGCTTTGACAGAAATATCTAACGAAGTAGTTTCTTGGCAAGTGATCCAGAAAAAGTGCTCTGAATCCAGAGTGTCGCTTGAGTGTCGCCGCAGTTCGGAGACGTCGGCCCTGTGATGAAGTGAAAAGTCTCTCCTGCCCAGCCTTGCTGCTCACTTGTCCATGTCCTACACAATCCTCTCGAGTACACTTTTCACCCTCTTCGCCAGCTTTTGGTGCTGTATCCGCCCAGATTTCCCATCTCCCTATGATTCAAAGCTACGAATCCTATCAGCGAAACTCAACATCATGTTTTGGGTTTTAATATTTCCAGAGGGCGTCTTGTTTTGGGCTATGAGACAGTGGTTTGAGGCCGGAAATATCCCAAAGGAGATTGTGCAATGTTCGGACTGATTCAAAAATGTCCTGCACCAACTAATTATATCTCTTAGTCGTGGGTCGTGGTTGGACGCGACGACATGGCCTATTCTTCCTCATGGGCGGTTTCATCCTCTGCAACAAGGACGGCCTACCAATCAAAACACTATCACTTCGTCAGTTTATAAGTCTCCTACAACAAAAAGTCATCGACTTTCCAATCTTTACATCCTTTGAGATCCAAGAACAAAGCAACCTCCATCCCCTCTTCGCTCTTCTTGCATTCCTACAAGGAACCTGGTTCCTTGCCCGATGCCTCTCTCGCATTTCCAGCTCAATTTCGATCAACCAGGGGTTTCCAGTCATCACGCAGTTGGAAGCAATAATAGCCATTCTCGTCGTCGCCAATTGGTGCATATTCTTTTTCGCTTGGAAAAAGCCTTTGGACCCACGGTGCCTGATTTTAATCAAGCCCAAAGTCAAACGGTCAGTTCTCCACGATCGGGGCCAGCTAGGATATCGAGATATGTCAGACTTTGAGCGGGAACAGAGCCAGTCCCATATGACCCAGCAAAGATTCCAATTTGAACATCCTCACCAACCGGCATTGAGGTCTGTTCTCCAGGTCACACTGAGACTTCTCGTCTCCGTCGCAGTCTGGCCATTCCAAAGTATCTTCAACGATCTTACTCAGTTCTTCCCGCCACCCTACTACACCAGCGGACCAGCCGAATTCCCCAACGGTACCTTCAAAATCCCTTTATTCTACGTGGAACATACGATACACTTCTGGCACAGGTTACTTCTTCCTGCCGCTATGCTAAGCATGGGGACAAGCATCGTCAGCTTGCTCTTCATCCTACGCTCTGATTCCGCTTCTTTCTACTTTCCTTCTCCGACCGTCTATTTCATATGGCGCGTCGCCTCAATAACGACAACCTCCATCAGCGCGTCCACGCTGTTCCTCGTGGTCCTAATTCAATCCTTTGACTACACGGGCTCTCTCTTTGATCCTGACCACTCGGTGTGGAACGGTCGTCTGGACAACATTGCGTTTGGTTGCTTTCTCATTTTTTGGTTAACACTGGTCGTCGGGCTTGCGCCATTTCTTCTCGCTCGCATTATACTCCTCGTGGCTTCTTTTATTTGTCTAAAGTCAATACCGGGAGACGCTTTTGTGGGTAAATGGTCATGGATAGACTATATTCCCCATTTTCAGTAAGAATTGTCCGTGTGTCAGAAGTCCCTCGCCGCTGGTGGGTCTTCCAATTGCAACGTACTGCTACTATGAACAAAGAATTGGTGCATGTGATTCAAAACCCGAGGTTAGAGTAAGACGGACAAGAGACATCAATTTATGGAACCACGCACATTGTCAAAACGTGTCACTTCGCAGCTCGAACTTCCTTGATTATGTGGTAGTAAATGCAGTAATAATCACAAAAAATCTCAATACCGGCCCGGTGACCCATTTACGGATCAAGAACGCCATCGCAGACTTGGCCCAAGCATTTAAAGCCTAAGGTCAGAGTCACAGAAGGACAGGGTTACAGAGACCTGGCCGAGAACAAAATTCTGGCCTTGCCCCTTTAACTGAGCCTGACAATGACCGAAGACGCTTCAACAAGTTTACGTCGCTCAAGCAGACTCGCTTCCAAGCCGAAAATTGAACGACCTGCTCCACACAGGAAGAGTCCAAAGAAAAAAGGACAAAAAATCGAAGACAAGGAATCCCAACGTCACGCAGCGACCCTACCCAGTGAAGCTGGGATGGTATACCTCCGAGTCAATCGCAAATCACTTGTAGGCTCTTCAACCACAGGACTTTTAAATGTTATTATTGCACCGCTCTCTGATATAAAGAAGTTTGGTAATTTCATTGACTGGCTGACTGATGTACCTAGACTGATATACAAGAATTGCCAGGTGCTTCTGGTTACTGGCTAACTCGTGTGGCCTGCCTAATACTAGATCCACAGGGAACTGGTATACTGTACACGTTCTCGACTCACACCAGAGAATACTGGGTGGACAAAGAAAAGGACGATTCATGGAGGGCAGTGCAAGACGACGAGCTGTTGGAACCAATGGTTTACGAATACTGCAGACTGGATCAGGAACCCACAGTGCAGCCTACAAAGGTCTCCTTGCGCCACGCCAGGTCGATTACTACGAATTCTTCGAGAAATCAATCGCAAGCATTTCGAACTGCGTTGTTGGCTCGTCACCCAGCTTGTGTCATTTCAGGGATATCATACCAAGGCTCTCTGATTGCCTATCACTTTATCCCAAGACGCCTTGGTGATGTAGCAGTCCAATCAATTTTCAGACGTTTCACTGGACTCTCCACCCCTGTAACAAGATATCATGAAAACCTGGGATTGACCATCGATGCTCGTCTGGCTTCGTTAGTGGATAAATTCATGCTAGGATTCTGGCACCTGGGCGATGTATGCCTCCTTTCCTTGCAGACTATGTTGCATTAATAGGGTTCGGACTCGGCAGGATCAATACGAGATTCACGTTTTCGAAGATGCGGTGCAGGATTTGGATATTAACCTTCGCCCAGTAACGAATCAAAGCGACAGGTTATTCCACCGCGTAATCACTCTTGAGTCCAAGTCCGGACTAGCCAACCCACCACATGGAGTGTTCGATTGGCACTACATCCAAGGTGTTTTGAAGAAATTTGCCACAGCCGATTACAACGGTCTTCCGGATATATATTACTTTGACTTCCCATTTCGTACGAGGGACGATGATGACGACGACCCTGAATTCGATAGCCCTGAAAACATCGAGAACCCCCCTTATCCTTCTTATTTGAGGGATCTCGCTTGGTCGAGGACATGTCTTAAGTTGGAGGAGGCAGAACGGCATCAAGGCATAGAGGGATGGAGGTCTGTTATTCGTCACGTCTAATTCCAGTTCAAGCCCATAGTTATCTTGTGTGTAATGTCTATAAATTCAAATGCGGGAATGATAAACGGAGTTGTAACTACGAGTACAACGCGACCACGAATATATATGAGGACCGTACCCCATCAAGCCTCAATTCGAACACAACAGCTTCCACTTGTGGTTACGGTAAGAAGCCCATATATACATTTCTATCTACACATAACATTAAGAGAGGTGGGAAATACGATTTACCCATTATTGTGTCACAAATACCTCTGAAGGCATAGAGCCTAAATCAACAATTGCAACCGAAACCACAAGAAGAAAAGGGATCAGCTCAATAATAAATGTACCCATGAAAATTAACACCATTCGGAGTTTCCATCGATATCGTGGTTGGACCGCCATGACCTGGTTTCCTCTGTGTCAGATAAGGGTGGCCGCCGCCAATGAAAAATCATGACTACTTCATTTCGAGCATTTATCATCGAATTCCCGACTCCTCCATCTAAGAACGTCGCAACTCAATCAATTGTCATCCGAAGTTTTATTTGGTCTGCCTAGGGACAACCTCCATTCCATGATTTAAAGGCGCACGTATACAACAAAAGAGTATTACATATTGTAGTTGTCGACCTGATAAAAATAAAACAATGGCGAAAACGGTATATGCATGCAGGTGTCTATGCACTAGCTTGAACCCGGAGGACTGTACCGAGGTGGAGGCTCATTGGGTGCATTCCTCATATCCTGATAAACAACTTGGGTTTGTTCCCTCCTCAACATCTCTACAACCATCCTCAGCTGTTCCACCTCTCGTCCAAGATCATCCTCCTGTGGTGACGTCTTGGTATGCCTCCTAATACTTCCAGTGGCACTGCTCATACTCTCCACAACGCTTGCTGGGCGAGCATTAGTCATTCCAATTGGAGAGAACCCAACTGACCGATTCGGAACCTGGTGCTCTGGTCTTTGAACTGTAGGTGAAGATGAGATCCCAGATTCTTCATGTTGACCCACTGCACCACCAGCAAGCCTGTCTTGCTCGTTCGATTTGGATATGAATGGCGTAATATGCATTGGGTCATTGTGCCTTCGCCCATCAGATTCTTTGTTAATGATGACAGTCTCTCTTGATTTTCCACGTTTCCGTCGGCGGAGGTATAGGAAGACCAACAGAACGACAACACCAATCCCAGCTACACTGCCTACAACTGCACCTACTATCGTTGAAACCTGGTCGGTGGACAATCCAGCAGAACCCTTGGGCAAGCTACAAAATGGTCTGTAGTCAGATTCTCAAGCTTGAACAAAGAGCGTAACCCACTTCAAAGCAAGGAGAGCAAAAACTGCTCCCATGACTGGACTTGCGGTTCCGGTCATCACCGATCCATTGATGGCATTATATGTTGACGGATTGGTCGCATAATCATTATGTGTGCCTGTTTTCATGAATGCCCTGGCATGGACCAGATTAAGCAAGGCATCTCTTCCATCGCTTACCGACGCATTAGCGACGCTGCCAGCGGAAAAGAGGGACCAATCTGCTTTTACAGATTATTACGATTGCAATTAGATGTAAATGAATAAGAGAACTCACGGGCTTTGACTATCATCGATTCAGAACTCTCGTACGGCAATCCATATGGCTGTGAAGATAGTGCTGTGCAAGATTAACAAACTAGACTTGTTCGAGAATTAAAATCATACCCTTCGTACTCTGATAGGAATACCACCCAGCCTGAAGTTCATATACCTACAAATATCTTGTGGTCAGCACCAATTTCACCAATTAAAAAATGAAGTACCTGCTGAGATATAATATCTGCACCAAGCAATCGTGGTGCATATAGATTATATAACAGCCCCCACGATGCATTGTTTCCATAAGTGGAGAGGACGTGGTCTGAAGTAAGTACTGAATTTTGCCACTGTTGGGCAAATTTTCTCGCCGTATCCTGGTCAATCTCAGGGCATAAAACTTGAAGTCGCAGAGTGAGCATGCCTCACCAAGTAATGTGACGTCTGCGATGAATTTGTTCCCCTTGTCTCCAGAATTTGATTAATTTGACTCATGGCGTAGATTCCCATGATGCCCTTGAGGACAAGGTTGGAAGTGGCTCCAAGAACTCCATCTGCAGTCATACTGTCGAAAACAATGTCAATGGGGTTTCCAGCCATATAAATTATGT
>JAIUJM010000869.1:0-11758 GCA_026262225.1 Inosperma sp. D86 | reverse complement strand
CCTTTGTCAAAGCTCATTCTTTGTGCTGTGATGCTTCGAGGTCGACACCGAGGCTTGCCAGTCGCTATTGATCGCGCCATTATGCTTCCTTCAGAGTTAGAAAAGGTATAAGGTGCCTATCTCGACAGTGATACAGGTAAACCAGCCCTGGACATCTTGAATGTTCATTTGGAGAATAAACTGGATCGGGAAAGTACATTAGTGCGGTGACCACTTTACTTGTGTATATTATTAATAAACAAGCAACTATCGCCGTCCTCCCTATTGGAAGCCATTTATAATGAAATAAGAGAGACAATCTCCCATCCGCTTCTAGCACGTTCTAGGTTTTGGATCTTCGCCAACCCTGAGCATGGAAATACGTTGGCTGCCTCAAGGATCATGATGTTGGATGACTACATGATGCCATCCGGAATACATGAGGCATCATCCACGTTTTTGCAGTATGCTCCTGTTATCGTCATGTTAGTACAAAAGCTAGAAGGCGTGGGCGATCTATCTTTCCATCTTCCACCTGAACTCGCCGGGTTTTTGTTCTTCAAGTTGCATTTACATCCCCAGCACATCCTGATTGATCATGCCTTACGCTACTCATGATGAAATGGACTTTATACGCGAGGTACGGTCTTTGGCAGTGTCACCAACGATACAAGAAGTTAATGACACCAATATTGCAGCAGTATATTGATAATGATGACTTGAACCTCTGTCATATGTTGCAAACCATGAAGTTAGATGGAGTGAGTCTTTGTTTTATCTTCTTGACTGAAGTCTAATTTGGAGAACGTGGAGAAAGAAAGCTTCCGACGGTGCCATCGGTATCGCCTTAAACACTCCACCAAGCATCGAAGAAGAAATTCCACTGGACTCTCAAGTATGTTAGCATCAATAATAAACCTTGATTCTGGGATCCTAATTGCACTCACTTTCAGCCCACCACGACAAGGCAAAATTCCAGCTCAAACTCGATAAGCACGAGTCACGGAGAACTGCCTTGCGGTTGCGCTTATCTGCGAGCCATCCGCCACCAACTGGAGTGGGGATCCTATACAACCACAGGCGGAGAATATCTGGATGCCATCTTCACTCACCGCGAAATTTTGTTCTCACAACCAATGGCACACACAGACTGCGCTCGCGCCTTTAGTGATTTGGCCGAGATGCTGGAGAAAAGGACGTGGAGAACAGATCGAGATGCAGATCCGGAAGCTGTGGCGGCTTTTAGACACGAAGCCTGGGTGGTGGCTTCGACTTTGTAAGAGGCACTTCAAGATGTCGCCTCTGTGTTCAGTTCGTTCTGAAATGCATTGTAGGGCACCACCTCCTGCAAGGAGGTTGTCTGATTCTATATGCGTTATGGTCCCAATGATGTAAACTTTGTACATAGTCTATTTTCCAGGAGGTCAGAACTGCTGTTAAGAGATGTTGATATTAATACCTTATCATACTGATCTTTTTGTCAATCCATAATCTTTAATTTGTTTACTTCTTCACTCTTCTGTTGGCAAGCTTTTCTCTTCACGCCTAGATGAAATCTCTCTAAACACTTCCTGCATATCAGTTATCAAGCTGTTCGACGTTGACTGGTTCCTATCATCATCCATCGCATCCGGTACTGCCGTCTTTTCTTTCCGCCACTCCATACCTCCCTCGTATCCAAACCATCGGTACTGCGTTGTGTGTGGCCCACGAACGACTAGAATCAGAACCATGCAGCCAACGAGCCCCAAGGAGAAACGAGCCCCAATCCTCCATCCATACTGAAGGTAGATGTGGGTACCAACGGACGTTCCCATGACACGTCCAATAAATGTCTGGAAAACTTGAGGTCAGCAAGGCTCTGTAATCTCGGCTACTCGATGCATACCGAGACTAGAGCAATAGCATTGAAGCGAGAGCGCGCCTCGACCGATATTCTATGCAGGAGTAAGTCATAAATTGAAGAAAGAGGCGCAGACATACCCATATATTGTGGTGGTTACCGATACCTGAATCATCTGTGTGAAGAGATCTATGCCGAAAGCCGCGACGATCACGGCTCCAATATTTATACCTCCCGCCCCAAGTTGAATAGACTGGAAAACCAGGAGAAGCAAAACACTGGCAAGAGCGCCATACCATGGCACAAAGCGATCCATGACAAGGCCACCGATGGGCACAACTGCGACGCCAAAGATGCCTACCAAACCAAACAATCCAATAGAAAGTCTGAGCCAGTATCAGTGCTAGAAGCAAAGCGATTGGGAAAAAAAGTGGTCACTTACGTTGAAAAGTCATAAGGAGGACCACCAAGCAGGAAAGTCAACGTCACCCAAAAATTACTAAAGGATGCATTGAGGCAAATCAAAATCAAACACCCTTGTATCAAGATCGGTTCTGTAACGGTGAATTTGGCCATTGTCCACAGAATCCTCCAATAAGGTAAACCTTTATTTCTCCTTGGATGGTCTGGCACAGTGAAGTATGCTCCCAATAGAACAAGACTCTGGACGCCAATCGCATAATAGTATACGACCCTATATGAGCGGAACTCCGTAACAACGCCTGCAAAGACACGGGCTGAGAGCATGCCAAGGGTGACCCCCGCCAGGATGATGGCGATGGTAGATGAACGACGGCTGGCTGGTACAAGGTCCACGGCGAAGGGGAGAAGAATTTGAGGGGTTACGCTGAAGACACCGATAAGATACGAGAGTGCCTCAAACACACTTAATTTTGAGGTAATCGAAAGGCCGATAGTGAGGGAGGCTGAAATCGCGACAACAACGAGGGTTAAAGGACGTCGTCGAAAAAGGTCACCCAATGGCGAGATGAGGACGAGGGCAGTAGCGTATCTGTCATGCCACAATATGCAAATACAACTTGAAAGTAGAGCATAGGACAAACCCTGCCTGGACAAGCGTAGGTATTCTGTTTCCAAACCTATCAGGAAGAAGTGCGAAATTCTGACGCTGTAACTGACCGGGATACTTCATCATACGTGACTCTAAACGATTTAGCAAGCTCAACTGGAAGTTGCAAAATCTTGTCAAATGGTTTTCCGAACAATTGCTCAGCACTCTTACTGAGTAAAGGTTGGGAATAAAACAAGTTTGATGAGGCTACAAGAGACGTACTATCAGTCTGATATATTCCATGATACGGTTGGAGCTTGAATACGCACTGAAAGTACTAAACAAACCAAAAGCGATATTCACCAGAAGCCCAAAATGTATAGACTGGTCGGGATCGTAAGGCAGATATTTTGGAATGGGAAATAGACCAAAATCTTTGTGAGCCTCTAAACGGTGAATTACAGTGCCCATCTCTTGAGGATATCACGAAGAGATCCCCTCGATAGGTGGCCCATTTATACAGCATATTTGACTGGCTCGGTGGCATGCACGCCCCGGAAAACACAGATCAGCATGGGTGTAATACATTTGGACTACCCTGCGGCCAGCTGAAAGAGGTCCATCATCGCGGAAAGTTGGTGATGGGTATTTTCTGATGATACAACGGGAGTTGAAAGCACCAGTCAGGCCCAGATGTGGTAGTGGAAATTGAGAGCAAGAACATGTCGCCAATTTGATAATACGTTCAAGTTGAAATGACCAAAATCTGTGACCAATCTATTATCGTGAAAGCATGCAGCTAAGTATACCAGTCAAATTAAGTATTATATTAGTACATACCTAGCACTCAGCAATGTCACCTACGCTCAGGCTGGGGCGGGCTGCGTGTTATTTTACAACAGGTTGTTTTGCTGGAGGCCCGGAGCCTCTTCAAACCTCACGTGATCGCGGCGCTTCTCCAGCTGTTCATGTACTTAGTCCTACTGTACCTGGTCGCTGTTTTCTGATAATTTTGACGTGATGTACCTCTGAAAATGGCAACGAAACCTCCTTCAAGTGACACCGTCAGCAATATATTGCAAGTTCAGGTAAAAAACTATAAAAGAAGACCCTTCGAATATGGTCCTACAATCCGACTGGAATTAAAAGTTCGTGAAGCATTCCGGACGTTTAAAATTCCTTCACAGCTGCTGTAGTCTTCGGATTCATGGCAGAAGCTCTGAGCTATTCGCACCTTCGATCCTACAAAGTCAAAGCAACGATTCTCCATGTCATCTACGCTCATTTCATTTTGAAAAGTCTTCAAGTTGTATAGCGCTGCCTCCTGCAAGAAGAATGTCCGAATCTATATATCTTATATTCAAGCCTATGATGAGTAGAGCCTACATAATCTATTTCCAAGGAGGTCAGGTCGCTGGTGAAGGAGATCAATTGATACCTTACCAAATTGATATTCAAATCCATAATGTAGTAACTAAGTCCATGGTTAATTATAAGGTTGATCAGCCCTCGACCCCTCTATCGGTAACCCTTTCTCTTCATCTCTGGACGAAGTTCCTCTAAAAACTTCTTGAATATCGGCTGTTGAGGTGTCCGACATTGACCGGTTCTTATCATCATCTATCGCACGTAACGCGTCCTGTTCTTGGGCGATCTCTTTCCGCCACTCCATACCTCCCTCGTATCCAAACCATCGGTACTGCGTGGTGCGTGGCCCACGAACGAGTAGAATAAAAATCATGCAGCCAACGAGCCCCAAGGAGAAGCCAGCTCCGGTCCTCCATCCATACTGAAGATATACGTGGGTCCCAGCGGAAGTTCCTATGACTTGTCCAATAAAGGTCTGGAAAATTCGAGGTCAGCAAGGCTCTTCGGTCTTCGGTGACTCGATGCATACCGAGACGATAGCAATGGCATTCAGGCGAGAACGTGCTTCAACCGATATTCTGCGCCGGTATTAGCTATAGATGTAAGACACAATAGAACTTACAACTTACTCATAAATTGCGGTGGTTACAGATACCTGGATCATCTGCGTGAAGAGATCTATACCGAAAGCGGTGACGATGACTGCTCCAATATTTATGCCTCCGGCCCCAAGTTGAATACCTTGGAAGAGAAGGAGAAGTAGCACACTGGCAAGAGCGCCGTACCATGGCACAAGGCGATCAATGACGCGACCTCCAAGGGGTCCCATTGCGACACCAAACATGCCTACCAAACCAAACAAACCGATAGAAAGTCTGAGGCAATAAATTAAGTACATCAGTATTAGAAGCAGGATGATTGGAGCATACAGGAGTCACTTACGTTGAAAAGTTATAAGGAGGACCACCAAGCAGGAAAGTTAACGTCACCCAAAAATTGCTGAAGGATGCATTCAAGCAAATCAAAATCAAACACCCTTGTATCAAGATCGGTTCCGTAACAATGAACTTGACCATCGTCCACAGTATCCTCCAATAAGTTAGACCTTTATTTCTCCTGGGATGGTCTGGGACAGTAAAGTATACTCCCAGTAGAACGAGACTCTGGACGCCAATCGCATAATAGTACACAACTCTATACGAGCGGAATTCTGCAATGACACCTGCAAAGACACGGGCTGAAAGCATGCCAAGGATGATCCCTGCTAGGATGACAGCAATGGCAGATGAGCGACGACGGGCTGGTGCAAGATCCACGGCAAAGGGAAGAAGAATTTGAGGGGCTACGCTCGAAACACCGATCAGATACGAGAGGGCCTCAAACACACGTAATTTTGAGGTGATCGAGAGGCCAATAGTGAGGGAGGTCGAGATCGTGACGACAATAAGAGTTAAAGGACGTCGTCGAAAAAGGTCACCTAGGGGTGAGATAAGGACGAGGCCAGTAGCGTATCTGTCAGAATTCCACGCATTACAAAAAAATATAGAGTAACCCATTGCACATACCCTGCCTGGATGAGTGTAGGTATTCTATTTCCAAAAACTTATCAGGAAATTAAGCCAAATCCTGACATTGGAACTGACCCCGATACTTCGTCATATGAAACCCCAAACGATCTGGCAAGGTCAACTGGAAGTCGCAAAATCTGGATCAATTTGGCTTCCACAAAAACAGCGTAGCACCCTTACTGAGCAACGGCTGACAATAGTACAAATTTGATGCGGCTACAAGAGAAGGATTGTCAGTCGTTCCCACAATGCTTGAAAGTCGAAGACGCACTGAAAGTGCTAAATAAACCAAAAGCAATATTCATCAGAAGCCCAAAATGTATAGGCTTTTCTGGATCGTAACGCAGATGTTTTGGAATGGGGAAAAGACCAAAGTCTTTGTGAGGGGCCTCTGAGGCGATTGCGGTGGTCATCTCTCCAAGGGTATTACGATCAGATCCATGCGGGAGGTGGGCCATTTAAACAATATATTAGCAGGGCTCGGAATAATGTACACCCTGGGAAACACCGATAAGGATGGGTGTAAAAAATTTGCTCAGCTGCCATTGGACAAGCAACTTGTCGAAAGATGCTCCATCATTTTTGGAGGAACGTGGGGGACGGGTATATTCCCGACCCGATGAAGTCAGCCAAAACACCTTGGAGGCACAAAGATCGCTCAAGCCCAGGAAATCAAACGTAAAACGTTGACTAGAGACTTTGATATAATAAGGACGAAGGGACATGTATAAAGTGAGAAAGTTGAAAGATGACAAATCTATTCTGTCCAATATAGTCTCCGCCCATCGGCAAACCTTGCAGACTTTGCCGAAGTCACCATGAAGATGCCAACGCCGCTGCGCATTGTAAATACAAACGTTAGCACGTAATGTCATTATCTTGGGAGGTTTGCTTTCAGCAAGGTGAGGTACCCAGGCAAGTCCGAGCAGATTGATTCATTTTCAATACTTATATAAATGAATGAAAAGAGGAAAGAGTGACGCACTCAACAAATTTTGCATTTGTTATCCAACGTAAAAACTCTCCAATTTAGTGGATGACAATGAGGGGACGTACTACTGCTGCTTGATGGACAATATGACTACCACGCAATCCACATTCTTTCGCGAAGTTCAAGGACATCCTAAATATTTATATTTCAACACGCTTTTGCAAAAAAACATCCAAGGCACATACAAGTAACATAAACTGCAGGTGAAGCGCAACATGGGAATGCCTCGCGAGGTCCTTCATCCTCAAGAAGTACATATCCATATCGACTCGAGCCCCTTGGGTATCGAGGATGTGACCAACCATCGCCAAAAGAGTGTAAAGCGACTCAATTTCCGCTGCTTCCGGATTATCCACATTACCAAGTAGCCTCTTCACACACTCAAGCACGACCTGTCCGTGAGCATCTGCAACTTGAACAGCTCAGCAATAAACTTGATTAAACCTAAACCTGAAGAGACCCCATATCCTGACTTCTTGACGTTCTTCACCTGGTTCTCGAAAGCATCTGTGTTGATAAAAGCAGCCTCTTTTCTGATCCACCTACTTTCGAAGCCTTCCTGGCAATGATCAAGCAGGTACTTCCAGAAAAGCTGTCCACCAGCAAGGGGCTTGCCACCATCGTCTCTAATCCTATTGTCCTGCACCCTAGGTCCAATCTGCTCCACCATCTTTCTGCATAATCGAGCACACAACTCAGGCCACAGACACCCATCCGTTGCTGTTTCATACACAAACTCGACAACCTGATTGAGAGTCCGACTGTCCCTTTCATTCTCCAATTTGTTTATCCACTCGATGATCTGATCTGAAATCGGGTCGAAATTCTCCGTTGTTAGTTTGTTCAGTAAGGCCCTGACGTTCCGGTTGACTGCCTCGGATGAATGTGCATCCAGCTGGAATGCCTTCCTTTTCCACCGATTGGCAGCAACTGGAACCTGAAAGGGGTCTGGCCCAGCAGGATGAGACTCTGTCAAATCTGTAGTAAAGCAAACATCCAAATGAAACCATGGGTTCAGAAGGTTTTACAACAGACACCGCTGGTAATGGGAACGAAGTAATTGGTGGATTACGATGTATAAAGCAACATGCTTAGGAATCCCTCACCTTGTTTCAGGGAACGCAGGTTGTGTCTAGAGACGCTGCCACCATTTACGGGTACGTTCCGGCCAGACGTGCTGGAACGACGAGCATGCGTCTTGGTTCCTGAGAATTTGCTTGTTCTGATAATGTATATCAGCGATAGTAAATTGTGGACAAGGCTATGAGCATACAGATCTTGTGGAAACTTGACACCTTCAGTGTGTTTATTACAGGCGAGGTCCGCAAGATGACTGTGTTCGTAGTGATCTTCGTCCTTATCGAACTTGCAATTGGATATGTCCAAAATCTAGGTTAATTTCAAGAGATGGACAGAGAAATTTAAAATACACCTTGTACACTCCTAGTGATTCCATTGAGGTAGCTAGTGAGATGATGGCCCTTATTTGGGGGGGCAACATGCTTCGAGAGAACTCGTGCCGCAACTAGTCGTTCCGTATCGGGAACGCCGTGACGATTGGATGTTGAAAGGCTACCCATTGAACCCTAAGTCATGTATAGTCAATCATATCTTCTATACATATAAGTAAAACGGACTCAACATGATGATCAAAATTGTAGACTCCAAGAAACATGTGGTAGAAATACATTTATGTAGTCAACCTGACCGTGACTCGGGATGCATCTTCGCAAATGACGGTGAGTCGGTGACCTTCCGTCTTGGTTTATTATCCGGGAGCTTCGAGCTGATGGCACGCTGGCGCTTATGTATACGATCATATTCTTGGTATGCTAACGGCATGATCCCCAAGCTCTGGTATCTGAAGTGCTAATCAAAGGACAGAAATGCGGAAGGAGTGAATCTCTCCTCAAGTGCTTCTAAGTATCCACAGCGATGTCAATCTTAAGCAAATCTGTTTGGGACATCCAAGTCACTGATGTTATGTCACATTTTCATGGTGGTTCAAGTTGCTCACTACGGTGACTACACTCTCATGTACGATCCTTAACGCCTCTGCCCCTTCATGGCCGCCGACTGGGCCAAGTTTCCCTCCGCCCATTATCCACATACCCCAACTACCCTTCGTTGCGATGACGAACAACAAGAGTTGTTGATCTCTCGATCTTGAGAACGGCGTAGTAATACAAAGACAGCCAATCGATGACAAGGCAAGATTGGCGATCATTTGAAAACGGATGGAGCTCATCTCAGCGCCATCTCGATACCTTTTCAATGATGGACGCTCAAGTTAGCTATGTGAAGGTGTTTATTTATATTCGCAGAATTGGACAATAAATAAATATTAAAGCAGATATCCCACTAGGTTCTCCAAGAAATACGCCTCTGGAATAGTGGTCTACGATCTATATACGAGTTCCTTTCCAAGGGAAACCTCGTCCAGATGCCACAAGAGTGCAGGATCAACCATTCATAATAGGGAATACTCCTGGCCAGCCTGGAATATGCATCGTGCGGCCATGATATTCGAGAACTGAAGAAATGGATTGCCATTCAAGCTTCAAAAGTCACCCTGATGGTTTAACATGACGTGTACTCTATTTATCGAGAAGCAGGTCTTGTCAACTATATGGTCTAACGCTCGCTTGGAAATCAGAGACCAGGGTGAGTCTCATTCTGCTTCTATGAAGTATTATTGGAGTGAGCTAAGTACCAATCTAGGCTATACAACTTGAAACGCATTTATGATGATTAACCTATAAGTTCAACAGATGGGCGCCTTAATAAATGGAGGAAGAGGAAATATCTTACGTTCGCCATCCACAAAAGAATCCGGGCCTTGCCTTTAAACACGTCGTGTAATCCATGAGCGGATTTTAGAGCCTTACACCCATTGCATAGTCTTCGCTAAAGACCCGGGGCTGCACAACAGACAATGGATGTGTTCAAGTATATGCGTATTTTGATATTCAGTACAGCAGTCACGTCTTCATCCTACTCCACCAGCTAATTGTTCGTTCCAGCCCTGACAACCTTCTCTTCCCCAGTCGTGCTCACCATGGGCGCCCTAGTGTCAACGTTGGCACATACAGCGTTTTCCACGTACCTGTGGTATGCTCTACTTGGAATTGCGACGGCTGGCCTGACGTTGCTAACTCTTCCCATAATGTATGGTGATCCCCTCCAAGGTCCTCGATATAATCTCTGATCATTTTACATTTTTAGGTTGATAGTCTCCCTATCCTGTGAATGTGCTGTAATTTCAACAATACTATTTGAAATCATGTGGATTTGTGCGTGGTTATCGAGAATCTCTCTAATGTCAAGTGTGACTTATCTTCTAGGCTGGCTCTTAGTATTATGGCTTGCTTGTGCAGTTAGTACTGCACAACTTCTATGGTCTTCTTCTTGGGTTTCCTTCGGTGCGTTGAATGGATTTCACCATGAATCTAAGAATAACAAGTTCTTTCCAAAGTGATTTTGCCTATGACATACGGCAAAATTCAATTGATTATCTCTTTCATTAATTGGTTCCTTCGTAAGTGTAGGTGACTGGAGGACCAAGTTTCTACACTAATTGTCTTTACCCTCCGCTTATAGTAATGGCATACAACGTCACCCTTCTTGCTTTGGCCATGGCTGAATACCGACACGGAAATACCAGCATCTGGACAGCAAATGTCGGGGATGCCAATTTTACTGCTCTAGCTCCAGAACCAGAAGAGATGACTGAAACCCCACCAATGACCACCAGTGACATACCGGATATGGCTCGGAATCTCTATAATCATCAGCCCCAGCCTCTACATTCATATCACAGAAATCCAAGCCTAACTGTGGACAACACGAGTGCCGTCCACTCTCAGGCTGCATGTGCGTCTGGGTTACCTGTAGGTGCAACCCGCAATGCAGATCTCAACCCTATGCGTCCCTCATATTGTCGTTGTTCGCGAAACCCTAACTTTGTACCCGTTGCGTGGAAGTACGTGCCATCAACCCCATTGGTATCCCAGGTCTGAAGTTCCGCCGATATGCAGGATAAGACAATGGTTATTAGCCCCCTGCCGTATCTTAATATTTAACTCTTCTTTTCTTTTCTTTTCCTCTTTTTTTAGTTCTCCCTCATAGCCATTAGCAATATGAATTTACTGAGCAGCCATCCACTTCTTGGGAAATGCAACAAAGTCGTAATGAATTTCGTCAACAGATACAATTATTTTTACGGCCTATTTTTGAACATCTCCTCTGGGGCTCAACAAGCCTGACCGGAGGTCGAGGACATGTTCAACGAACTACAGTAGTCATGTACTAATATAAAGAAGCTTATCACTGTGCAGAAGAGGGAGTCTCCTTCACGGAGTTGTCAAATTCTGCGGAGCAGCCTGCGCCTGTCTTGTGACCCACTTTCGTTCACGGAGTTCAATGACATCCTAATGAGAAGACAATGTATTTTGAACATTTCCTGGGGTTTGCTGAACAATGACAGGGACATACCTGCAGCATAAACTGCATATGGGCCGTAACATGAGGGCTCTTTGTGAGCTCCTTCATTCTCGAGAAATACACATCCATATGCGCCCAAGCCTTCTGGGTATCAAGGATATGACCAACTGTTGTCAGAAGCTTGCAAAGCGACTCGATTTCTTCTTCGCCAGGATTGTCCATGCTGGCAAGCAGCTTTTTCACACACTCGTGCATAATCCTCTCTGTAAGCATCTGCAGCTTGAACAGCTCGCCAATGAATTTGATCAAGCCCAGTCCCCGTCGCCTGGCCTTCTGAGCAGAATAAAGCACATAGTCCTCCTTCTGATCCCCTTGCACGGCCTCTTGGACCCACCGACGCTCAAAGTCTTCCTGGCAACAATTGAGGAGATACTTCCGGAAAAGCTGTCCACCAGCAATAGGCTTGCCGTCAGCATTCCTAATCCCATCATCCTGCACCTTGGGACTGATCTGCTCCATCATCTTTCTGCACAACCAAGCATACATCTCAGACG
>JAIUJM010000868.1:0-11760 GCA_026262225.1 Inosperma sp. D86 | reverse complement strand
GTACATGCCAAAATGAATAAATAAGAAAGCAAGCTATTACCAATAATACATATACGTATGTGTTAGTGAAGTTGTTAGTTACATGCAAATGCAGAGCGGACAAGAATAATGATAGAAAAAATACGTGAGTGTCCTATGCTATTAGCAAAAGGGGGATATACAAAAGCAGTCCTTTCCCCGAAAGAGAGGAGGAGTCGTATGAATGTCTTCTGCGAGGGTAATCGTATTGGCGAGTGTCGTCAATATTCGTGTGCGGGTGGGTATTACTGTGTTAGATTGTCGGACATCTCCAGGTCTTGCCACTGCAGTTCGGCCCATCGGACCATGAATGTAAAAAAAGGTGTGGGTTCTTTGTTGCGAGATGGGAATTCCCAATGCTGTGCATGCATCCAATTGGGGTAAAGGAAGGAAACAATGACAAAAGGATGAGGAAAGGTAATGGAGGTCCAGACGACAGAGATGGATTTAGTGACAACAAAGGGGTATAAAACGAAGGACGCGGTCGAAGAGCAACACACAGAACGCACGAGCAGAGAGAACAAAGACGAAAAAATGTGCGGTACATAAACCGCAGACGAAGCGTCCTATCTGCACAAGTCATCTTGAGCACCAGCTTCCAATGTCTATTTGCCCTAGAGGGCATGATTTTTTGGAAAGGGTGGTCAGCTGGACACGAGGGCTACCCTCCTGGGGATGCATATTCGCAGCATATGGCCATTGAACTCAGCTCGGACGTGGATTAAATCCGCATCGTGGCCAAACTTGACCCGTCTCTCAAAATGACCTGTGGGCGGTAGAACAAAAGCAAAGATATCGTGATGAGCCAAGTGTCCAAAAAGAGTAAGGGCAGGCCAAAAAAAATGCTCACCTCCTTCACCTTCCCACTTGTCTGCGACGACATGCAGAATTCTCCCTCGCTTCGTCGCAAGAGTGATTCCCTGACATGTAAAGCCGGGCAAGGATAGAACTAACGAGTAGGAGTCAGAAGAAGTTTCGATTGTTATGGAACAGTCGGCAGGTGCGGGGGCGTTGCTTAGGAAGGAGGCATATGGCGCATTGGCATCTTGCGCGTTGGGAATGGCAGGTGTTTCGACGATGATGGGGGGTTCCGGCGGGCCTCTACGATGGTGGGGAACCATGTACCGCCTCATAGCGGTGAACTCTGGGAAGTCCCTAGAGTCAGGTGAAGGTATGCGAGACTGTACTCGAGGTGGTCGTTGGACAGGAGTAACTGGTCGTTGGAGCTGGGGTTGCTCATTTCCGGTGTCCGAGTCAGAACTGCTTTGATGTTCTTCGACACCCCTGCCATCGCTGCCACCCCTGAGAGAGGGAGTGGATGGGGAGATGTCGAAAACCATATCTTGAAGCAAGGCCCCAGATGTTGGCTCCGGGTGTGGAAGAGCATAGAAAGCGATATGAGAGGGCAACGGTAGACTTGCTGACGAGTTTCTGTCTACCCAGGTCGTTGAACGTAGGGCAGGGCCAATTAGAGGAGAACGACAATTGGCTGGCGTTGTTGATGTTGAGGGCGGAAGCTGTTGATAATCAGAAAGAGCGGGAATTGGAACCTCTCGTGGACCGTTGAGGGACGCATGGCGCTTTGAGAGCGTCGCTGACGACGTTGGAGGCCTCCGAGTGTCGTCAGGCATTTTGGAGGAAGTAGTTGAGGGAAACCCCCTTTGAAGTGAGCCAGACTATAACATACGCCCAAACTGTTACGAGCCATATGATGTCATGGGACTTTGAGCAAACCAGTCCATTTCCAAACCGGCAAACGTCGGTCCACAAAAATGATTATCAGAAAAAAATAATAAAATGTCAAATAAACTATTGCCTTGCGTCATTTTTATATCATAACTACTACGTCACTAATTACATACAACAGGGGTCACAAAAAAAATTTCCTACCAGCCTCATTCACAATAATGTCGGATAATTCACTTGTCTTCCGACATGCTGGGAGTACGCGGTTCTGCTCCTCAAGATCATTACCACGAGCAAGATCTTAGCGTACCGGATTCCCACGTCGCACAAACCTCCCAGGCAAAGCGTCTCATATCTCAGTACGAGTCCCTATCCACACCCTCAAACGGCGGCTATGCCCTCAATTCTGACCCTGACGCGGGTGCTGCTCCTTATGACTTATCTGCGATGAATATGTCACGAGAAAAATCGACCAAGAAGATGCAGTATGTTTCTGACAATCCTGGTCCTGGCGAGACGGGGAAGAAGGCACCGTCACCTATCAGACAGAGTCTCAGGAATTTATTTGCCGTTATCAAGAAGAAGGGAGCTTTGGGGAAAAAGAAGGATGCACCCGAGACTGACTATGGAGGCAACGGGATCGGGACCCTGCAAAGGAGAAAGAAAAGGAACGGAAGACAAGAGGAGGTGGATGAGACTCCTCCCCTTCCCAACCTTGACCTTCGCCCAAATGCAAGTACGACCATCGGCGTCGACCCTAAACCGCATATATCGGAATTATTGAAGAAAAAGACAGTTGGCACGCTCCTCTATCTTGCTCCGTCTGACTCAAAGCCAAATCAGACTCGCATATGGCAAGCATACGTGGCAACACTTGACCCAATGTCCCATATGCTTCACCTTGCCTCTAGTAAAGTAACCCTGATAAAAATTCCTCTAGTTGGATGTACCGACGTTCGCTCCCTCGACGTATCTAAGCTCTCTCGGCTGGAGGCAGAAGCATTACAGAGAACTCCATATCAAGAGATTGATAAGGTGAAGTTTTTTGAGATCCGCTATAAAGATGAGAGTACGGAGAAGTTTGCGGCCGTCGGCGCCAAGGAAAGAGCGGGATGGATTAGTGCGATCTGGTAGGTCACTTTGATCATTTTTCTTGTTTCATATTTTACCTTCTACGGTTCCAGGGATTCGATCTTACCAGGGAACAAGGCATCTCCGACGTGGTACGACTCCTTCCTGGCTACTTCGCATTCGCAGTCCGCCTCAGGGTCACTCCAACATGCTAAACCAATCGAGAGCCCCGTCCCAATTTCTTTGCCTCGAATGAGCCTGCTTCTAAATAACGACTTGGATTCTGGTGAACATTCTAAAAATACAGACAGAGACAGAGACCTCCCGCCTTTACCTGCCGCTTCACCCTTAACCTCAACTAAAGATCTCAAGAGGAATTATCTAAACCTCCACTTGGAAATTCCACCTCGAGAAAGTACATTTTCTCCAAGCATATATCCAACCAGCTCTTGCAGTGGTGGCCCACAAGATGTAACATCGGGCCCACAACCTCCATTTCTGGGTACTTCATCTCCTTCCTCAACGACAGTCATCCGTCCTTTCTCTTCTTCGTATTTTTCTTCAAAGTCTGGTACAACTTCACCCTATTCCTACAACCCACCTTCCGCCTCCGTCCTAATCGCCGCCCTCAGGGAAAACCCGACTGGTGCATCCAATACCACGACTCCTACACAGAGTCCCTCTATCATGCACTTGAGCCATCTCTCCGTTGTCAGGCAAAGGTTGGCACAAATAGAGAGGAGCCATTCCGAGGTCTCTGCGAAGAGCGCTACTTCCAGTTCCGGTACCTTAGGTACCAATGCCAGAAATGGAATTACCACTTCTGGTGGACTTGCTGCATTAGGCAGCTTAGTGGAACCTATTGGTGGTGGTGCGATGACGACAGGTCGACCCAAATTACCTTTGAGACAGGCGGAGGATATGGATAGGACAAGCAGGCCTGTCCCTGGCCTAAACTTGTCCAAGTTTTCGAATTCTTTGGATAATGCGAGTGGTACAGAGGTGTCAGATACTCCAAAGCAGACGAATAAGGGAAGAATCCTCTTGGAAAAGAACCGTACTCTATCCCCACCACCTCTGTTGACACTGGAACCTACAAGGCGTCGTTCTCATGCTCGTTCCGGGAGCAATGATGGTTCATACTTTCCAGCTCCGGCTTCGAGTGGGAGAGAAACCCCCAAAAAACCAAGGCTTACGAAGGAAGATATAGAAAACATGTTGTCGAAACGAATCGATGCCGTCAAGAGCGTACTTGGCGAAGGCCAACCTGGTGAGCCGACTATCCACGAGGTTGTACAAGGGCTCGAACACAAGACGAAAGACAACGGGGAAGTGTTAGCAGTCATTCGGGAGCGAGTTAAAGACATTGGCGTGCGTTTGGGGGACCTGACTGCTGCTACTGCTGTCGCCCTCGACATACGATCCAGGTGTGCGGAGAACGAGGTGCCTGTTCATCACCCCGCAGACATATCGGGGACTATTGCGGAAGTTAGCAGGGAGGCCCAACGAGCGGTTTTACATGCTATTGAGGACGTCAAAGATAAACTTACGACTAACTTTCCTGACCTTGTGGATGAAGTGAAGGAAGTACGATCCTTGCAAAACAAGTTGCTCGAGCAGGTGACTAGTTTGAAGGAGATGTCGGAGGACAAAGGCACAGATACGTCTACTGCCTTTAAGAACATTGCTGCTTCAGAGTCTCCGCATGGTCAAGGTCGGGATACTGAAGTGGTCGACTTGAAGCAAATTCTCGATAAGTTGGACGGGTTGAAAACACTTTTAGAGGCCTTCCGAAAGGTCGACGAAGAGAAGAAGATGGGTCACCAGGACGAGGAGGGATCGAAGGAGGAAGTGTCAGAGGTAAAGTCAAGTCCTCGAAGATCATACAACAAAGGACCTGAATGAAGAACGGTATAGCAACTCCAGAAAATTCTTTCGCATGTCCAAGAAGAATCTTCCCAGCAGACCATATTCTCTCATCAGCTAGCAGACAGCGTGCGATACCTGAACGAGCTCAACAACGTAAGCTAATATTATACACAATGATCCAGGTTCCCGAAATGTAATTTTTTATTTCTTCAAGTGGCTTGAAACATTTGTTACGAATGGCACATCCCAAATTCAAGGATTGTCAACGAACATTCAGCATCTCTCCGACGCGCTAGGTTGTACAACTGACACTCAAAGCCAACAAACACCTGGTGCAGTGGGTCAAGTGCGAGCAGCATTAGTCCCAGGAGGATCCAGAATTACTCCAAATTTGTTGGGAGATATCAGACAACTAGTCGTTGGCATGCAAGCTCGAGACCAGAACTTTGCTGCGCTACAATCTGCCGTGCATAGTTTACTCGAAGTCTTGTCTTCATCACAGACGCAGATGGGCGCAGGTACGTAGATTCTAATACACCATTTATGTTATGGCTCATTAAATTTTATCTTAATTTAGAGTCGCAAGCTATTGCAGGGTTGATTACCCGTCAACGACAGGAACAGGAGGCCTTGTTAAGGACTTTTACCAGCGGTGAGTGCTCAATGAAAGTTCCGAATCAAAATCTGAATATCCAAGTCAATGTCCTACAGAAATCTCGGGTGAGATTAAAGGTGAACGTTTGAGGTTTGTAGAAGCCATGAAGGAGGCAACAGCTATAAATGTTCAATGTCAGCTTTTTCCCCTTTCTTATTACGGATTCCTTTCCTCACTTTCCTATCAAGTCCATGTCGAACATTTCAAGCAAGATCTGAGCCGTGAAGTTATGGCCATGACAGAGGAAGTTGGCCGCCTCCACAGGGAGAAGCAAATTATTGAGAATCAAATATCTGACTTGTTTGCATTCTATTCTAAGCACAAACAAGTAGCGGTACGTAAATGTGTTTCAAAATCGTTAGGTAGAAAGGCTGATTATAGGCGGCTCCAGCCTGATCAGACGAATGTTGAAGATGGTTATTCTAGGCGAAGGCAGGAGAGAGCACAGCTTGCTAGTATACCTAGATCTTCTCACCATCGTCCTCTTCCTCAACCCCATAGGCACTAACTGTGGATTAATCTTTATGATGTCGTGGGGTGATTTGGCGGGCAGTGGCTGCGATGCGGAAATTGTTCGGAACGACAGTATGTCTGAGCACACTTTGTCAATATAGCTCGAGATAGGGACGAATTAAGGACTCACTCATAATATTCCTGGACCTTGGCACCATCCATGACAAGAATGTCACCCTGAGCGACAGGGTTGAACTGCAAATAACATTATCAAGAAGCTGCAAAAACTCACATGCCGTAAGACAACAGTCAAGAGTATACCCCTGCGTTCGTACAAAGGATCATGCCGTGCATGAAGTCTGAAATGCATCAGAGCAGGTGAACCCAGGGACAACCCAGCCACTAAAGGACCAAGTCCAACCTCTGCATCACTATGGAACTGCATGATACATCGTCAATCATCCTCTCTTGGGAATCAAGAAGTCAATAATTGCTTACAGCCATTCTCTGCCTTTCCATGTACGCACAACTACCCCAGCAACATATTTGAGAGCAAAAGTTCGAAGCGTATGAAACAAATGCCTACCTTAAGACTTCGTTAAAATCCACTATTTGGTTAAGTGCTTGGAAGGTACGTTTTTGAATCAGAGTCCGAGCTTCTACGACAGCTGGTACTTGTTCAAAAGGAACAGTGTTGGCATCGCCGCCAACGTACTGCAACATTCACCTTTATTCGCTGAAAGCATTACATTCCGTTGTTACTCACATGGTATGGTTCTCCCGCTAATGAAACTGCGAATGAAACCAAGGTACTTTTAGATAGAACTATGAGAACATACCATTATGGGAGAAGTAATTGGTCAATAAGCTACCTCGACCTGTTGACTTCTTAGCACTATTTATCATTGAATCAAAGGAAGCAAAACATACAACGGTGCTGAGTTGGATCACTTTGAAGTTAGCCTGAAATGGGAATGATTTAAAATCATCACTTACAGCCCTCATTGGCCATCGTCGGAATCTGAGTTGCCCAGAACTTGCTTGTTCTTGATAATGGATAAATATATCATCCGCTTCTTTCATACCCGCCGGATTATTCGCTCTTATGTGATGTAAGTAGCCTCTAGGTATTTGAGTTTGTCCGTGTTCGTCAAGTACAAAGTTGCACTAGAATTACTGACCGATTATAAGGGAGGGTAAACGTTTGGACGACGCTTCTGCCATGATCGTGACTGAAGGTGCGCATTGGTTCAACAATAATGTCTAGAAATATATTGGTCGACATGTATAAAGTATATTCAGCTCCGTACCTGAGTATGAGCTCATGTGGAAGTGTTCAAAGTTTATGGGTAAGCGGTCACACCAGAAATCCTTTGCGAATCGGATGTTAATCTCGGCATGTTGTATCCACTGCGATGCCTCAGTGTCAGCAGAGACTCGGAGGGTGGTCACAAGGGTCCGTACCTTACATTGCATGCATTCCAATTTTTCCCATTGATACCTATGGAAAAAAGGTTGAAGAAATCGTACCTAGACAGGGTGAAGCTTGTTCACCTGCATGACAGCCTACCACATCGAGGGCAGTGTATTCCACGAGTGAACGCATAGCCAGTTGATGTTCCATTTATAGCACGCGTTATTGCTGGTGGAGGAAGAAGTCGTAATCCATGACACAATGGGTGCTGGGACGTGAGATCAAAAAATTTCTTGTTATACTTGATGTTTTTGTCTAGAAGGAGTTCATTTCCTTCTGGATTTTTCCAGAACATGAAGCAATTAGGCATAAGGCAAACCCAGATAGAATAGACTTGATGAGAAAAATTGCGGCAGACTGGACACACTCTCGAAATTTGCGAGATGGACTTGTCAGGTGGCAACAGAACAGATGGGAAGCCAGTGTGACGAAAATTTTCTTCTGACATCTTCCCTAGCCAACTGTTCAATGCCTTAGTCAACGATACAGAGTAAGGAGCCACGTACGAGGTTCGTATATCGATTTCTTGTCCATAGATGTTGGGACACTAGTAAAGGGTGAAACATTCGGTTCTGGAGAGTCCTCGGGCAATGACAGTGACATTGGATGATCACTTGCTGTTTGATATCGCCACCATGGTTCTCCCTACGCCTGTTTCAACCCTGAATCAATACACACAAGCAATTGTGTACAAACCTGCTCTTCGCACCACCGGAAGGCGAATTTATGTCTCATAACGCGACCACTCTCATTTTTCGCCTGTTGATATTCAGCTAATGAACATTGTGACTGATCACCGTCATCTTTCGCCGAGTTTAGCACATACCCCATGCATATACAATTGAATAAAACCCAAGGACCGCATATGTTACTCCATTAGCCGCAAGATCATAAGGGAAGAGCAGATATTTATCGTCGACTAGAAGAACAAGAGGGCGGCCAGTCCGGTAATTGTCAAGAAGAGCCCTGACAGATTTGTCTTCGGCAAGCTGGTCACTGGCTTGATGAGAAACCGTCACACCCTGCTGACAGTGCATGCTTTCCGACTTGCCGCCCCTAAGCCTTGTGAGAAATGACAATGGAAATAATGGATAAGAGTCCTTCACCCATGAGAAATGATCAACTTTCCGTCATGTTTGAAAGCATCGCGACTAGTTTACGTTAATATGATATACAACATGTTCGGTCAGAACAAACCTGGATGAGAATGAACTCAGAAAATAACCCTTGACCGTATTGTCGGCATGGTAAACGCCTCCCTGATAGCTACGAAACCAGTCGAATGTCTCGCATACTTCTTGCCTAGACTAAATTAGGTTTCAGATGCGATGGATATCTCTGTGGCGAAAGAACTAGCCTCAGCCCATATTGGGGGGAATTTTGGTAGCCTAGGTTTCGGGAAACATGCCTCTAGGCGTATACAAGTCAGTCATTTATACAGCCATAACCTAGAAAACCACCCAAACCACGGTCTGAATCCAACTCAACTTCTGGAATGACGGGTCTAATGGCTGCCTCGTGATCGAGCCCAGTTGAAGGTTCCGATGACAGAGACTCTATTCGATGAAGTTCGGGAGGCTCGCCGTGAAGTTCATCAAAAGCCATCCCAGGAAACAGATCAGGTTCTGATAACTCTTGCTTAGGGCTCATTGGTCTTTTTGTAATAAATTCGACACAACGCTCTGACTGCGGCAATTGCACCACAGAACTTGCGTCACCCATTGACGGCGTGGTCAAGATTTCGTTGTGCGCTTGTTGTATAAGTGCTTCCTCGTCGGGAGAAATGACGGGAACCGAGAGTGCATCTCTTTCTAGTGGCCGACGCCTGGGACATAATGCAACTCCGGTAGAGAGAGAAGAGGGTCGAATTGGAGGTCCATTATCTGTGATGGGTGAAATTTCGCTGGGGATAAGGGCTGGCTTGTTGGCGCAAGGTACGAGGGTGCCACTCAGGGCACTTGTTGGTTCCAAATCTTCATAGATCATCGAAGGTTTCATAGAGATCTCGGCAGAAGGAATAATATTTGGAGAACATTCGTCAGGCTGAGAATTTGCGTCGGAGGGCGCCTTCTTTGAATTTTCAGCGACTTTGCGCTTTTTATTTCCAACTGAGGTTCTAAACTCGCTTTTACCCTTCAACAATCTGGCGTTTTCCTGGCCATCAGACCCGTCAGGCTCTAAAGCTTGATCACGATTTATCGTTGTCATTTTCGACCGACCAGGCTTTACATGAACATCCATTGATTTCTTCGCGAAGTCCTCCTCCTCTCCCTTTGAAGGAGCGGCTTCTCCTTCCCGCTTCTTTCGTTTCTTGATGCGACGGGGTTTGGTCGAAGAATTTGACGTCCCATGTGAGCTCTCTTCAATTTCATCGACTCCTGCGGAAGTCTTGGCTTTCAGTCTGTCTAATGCATTTCTGTCAATGGAAATGTTAAATGAACTTACCTTTGTTTGTGAAACCAAGTTTTCCGATATCCTCGTCTCTGGATTGGGCCCTTAGCGTTAAATGGCTCCCGGCTATTAAATGTGCAAGTCCGCGCTTATGGCGTTCCTGATTCAAAAAAGACAACCCAGCTTCCCGATTTTGAGAGAGGTTCCAATAAAAGTCGAGAAATATAGCAATACTTTCATTGCTCACGGCGGCCATCCTTAAAGGTGAAAAGGCAAGATTAAGCCAAACTTTAATACTCATGCACTACACAAAAAATTATCAGGAAAAGAGGTTCATAAAGCTCTTTGAGCGAAACATACACTTCGTTGGCATGCCTGCAAACGTTCAACAGTTCTGCAACGAATTTTGAGCTGTATGTCTTCATCATTGCAGGCAGCTTTCAGATCCCGTTGAAACGCTTTGAAAAGTTCGGTACCAAGAATGCATGTGTCGTACCAAAATCTAGGAACACACTGGAGAAGGGCCATAAGAGTACCAAAAAATAGATGGAGCCTGATATGTGAAAACCGTTGGGAGTTGAATTCGACGTGTGAAGCTTGTTGAACGTAGTTTGCGTCACGCCTTGAAATACATAGACTTCGGAAGCGTCAATGCTAAGCGCTAAGCCTTAACAAGGGCAATGAAACGTCATCAAGATATCGGGTCACGTGGAAGAGGATCATTGCCGACGAAATATCTCGAAATATTATTATTTGTTGAGAACCTGGCCATAATGACTGGTCCTAAAAGCAGGGGACCACATTCTAGAAACAGCTGGTTTTTCTACTTCGTAAGAGCATGCTGAATGGCCTCGTAAACATCTGCCTCAATTCGCGCTTCAGTCCTCTCCGCCTCTGAACCATTACCAGTTACAACCTTGAGAGCTTCCTGTAGGTTGGACCTAACAGCCTGCAAGCAAACGTCAATGACATGAACCACAAGGGTGGTCTAATCTTACTTCAAGGGAAAAACTCTCCAGAGGCGCTCCTTCTACAACGTTTATGGTCAGCTTGTTGTTAGGATGGACTGTGGCAAAACCGCTTGACACTATGGAGGATTAATGCTGGACAGTCACGCAGAAGCGGAAAGAGCACACCGAAAAATTTCTGTGTTGAATTGGTCTCCAAGATTTCCACAACACCAGGACGCAAAGGCTCGATTGAAGGAACGTGGTTGGCTAAGACACCCATGTCTCCAGACTCAGCAGGAATGTTAACTTGCATGACGTCTTGCGAGTGGTATATAGTCTTAAGGGATGTCAGAGATAGAACTATATGAACTTGATTCCACTTGTTACCTTGTGCGGGAGAGTCAGCGACAAACTCAGCTTATCGCTAACATCCGCATAGCCACGACGTGCGATGGAGAATGTGGGTGCTCGTCGCGCAGCTGAACGGAGAAGCTGCAAGGTGGTCATTTTGTGTGATGAATGAATTAGAGTGTCGCAGAGGAACAGATTCGGCAAGAGCCGGAAATCACACGGCTGACTTGCTAAATTTGGTATACTGCTAACAATAAATAAATGGGCAAATTCCTAGGAGAGTGGAAACTGGCATTCAGCAAGCTAATAAAAGGTCGCCGTCCCGGCGGGGTCAGCTGGCTGAAAGGTTCGTAGAGTCTTTCAGTATTGCGCTCGTCGATTCTACACTCAAGTCTAATTGTATGTTTATTGAACGCTTTGAACAGAAATTAAAGATCATATTTCAGAGGCCCCAGGCCATCCAACAGACTCCATCCAAGTTACTGAGCAAAGCAAATCATTCTGAGGGAAATTTGCCAAGATCGGGCTCTCCGATAAGCCAAAAACTTCTCAGGAATGCTAAAGACAATGTTATGAACAATTCCTATTGACGAAAATGCTTGATCTTTCTCATGTATAAGGGTAGTAGGCCATCTACATTTAATTTCCCAATATGTATGTCACAAATCGTCACTACACGTGACTTTGCTGGTTGTGGACGACTTCTACCTTAGGAGCCTGCGCGAACAAAGGCAAGAAGCCGAAGGTCTTTCCATTGGTCATGAGCCGAAAGGAAATAGCCGAAAAAGCTGTCACATGAAGTTGCCTTATCGGGAAGAGACCATGAGAACCCGTCTTTCAGC
>JAIUJM010000867.1:0-11765 GCA_026262225.1 Inosperma sp. D86 | reverse complement strand
CTTCGTTATCCTTACCATGCCTGCCTTGTACATCGTATTCATCTTGCTCCTCCAATTTGTGGCCCGAATATCCGCTGACACTGTATCCGACACTGTACCGTTTGTTCCAACTGTCAAAATTGAAGCAGAATCCCCAAGGGCAATGATTCGTGGCCTCATGGAACCTAACTTCAATCGACAAGTCTCCAACTGCACTGCTCCGCGCTACACTTGTCGAACTTACTACTGTTGTCCCGATAGTACTTATTCTTGCTGCAGTGGTGAGTGTTTCTGACCTGTTGCACATTTTCGCCCTCTCATCAAGGTATAGATGGGTCATGCTGCTGGCCCAAGTACTACTGCGGTGTCGCTTCAAACGGTGTCATCGGATGCTGCCCCAACGGCAAAGTCTGCAGGGGCTCTGTAGGGAGCCCAACGACAGGGACGATTGCTCCCACATCCACACGTTTCAGTGCAAGTGGAACTATTAGGCGCGCTGAAAATGCAGCAGTCGTGCTTGGATTTTCGATTCTCTTAGCATGCTTTGCTAACATAGTGTTACTACTGTAGGTCTGGTTTTCTGCAGGTGATATTACAGGGCTAAAGTCGATGCATGTCATAGATAACTTAGAACTTAGGCGTTGCATTTGATTATTAGGAAAAGAGTCGGCAATGGATTCGTGTATAGTTTCGAGTGGACTATGTATATTTTACAAGCCGTTCCTGGATCGAGTTCGATTGATGTATCAGCTCTCGATGAGTAGTATAAGTATGTCGACAATAATCATTCGCCTCAAATAAGTAAGCGGAATCCATTCCAAGTGCTTTATTCATCCTGTCATGGCTTGTCCCGATCTGGAACGGAAATGAGATGCCAATCAGGTTGTCATCGAAACACACCTGCACTGGTTCTCGGCCTCATTTCCGTTTACGGTCTTGTCAAATACGACTTCAAGTAGCTTCAAGTGCATGTCTTGATCTCGAGAAGATGGTCTCACGACTCTTACATCCCTAGCTCCGAGTGTCACCACAATATCCAGATAAAAATCAAAACGCTTCTCATCTGCTTTTGAGCTCTGTGGCTCAAGATTACTCTTCCTCACGGTTGATGAAGTTATCGGGAGGTAGGAAAAACAACTTTTTGGCTCGCTGGACCAAGGTCATCTCCTTCACATTCACACCAACGTCAAGTACATATGATCCCACGATTCCTACCTTGTCGATAGTGGAGCATCTGTCAAAAATTTAAAGAGGACTCCATTTATATCCCTGCAAACGAAGGTCTAGCGCCTTGCTGACTCTCGCTATGGCTGTCCTATCCATCGTATTCATCTTGCTCATCTGTTATGTGTCTGTGATTTTCGGTGACGACACATCTCTACTACCTGCCATCAAGTATGAAGCAGAACCAGGGAAAGCATTGATTCGTGGCCTTATTGATTCGAATATCAAACGACAATACTACTACTGTCCTGCTCCGAGCTACAGATGTGAAACTTACTACTGCTGCCCTAATTCGACTTATCGATGCTGCAGAGGTGAGTGCTTAGCCTTCATCTCCCCTTCATGCCCACTCATCAGGACATATCATGTTATACAGATGGAACATGCTGCTGGCCGAACACCTACTGTGTTATTGCTTCTAATGGTATCATCGGATGCTGCCCTGTTGGCAAAATCTGTTCTGGTCCTGTGGGGAACCCAACGACGGTCCACTACACCTATACTAGTACAACCACGACACTGAACACCTTTGGTAAGCATTTTTTGCTTTGATATGAGTTGACTAAACTCTTCCCTCCTTGACAGATATTCCAACGAGGACCACGACTACACAACGTAGTCTATTTACTCCAAATACTTCGACTTCTAGTTCATCTCTTACATTTGATACCACCACGACGTCATCATCCGATGGACTTTCGACCGATACAGGTCCAACTGGCCAGCCGACAACGATTTCCGCTCCAAATCTTACCAGTGTTGCGACCAGAGTTGATCCTGGAAATACAGTATTTGTCCTTATAATTTCAACCTTCTTGTGCATAGTACCTGGCATGATGTTGGTGTAGGTCCGCCATTTTCTATAGGAAAACATTTACATTGATGCCCATATATCACTTAGATAATAATTCCACTGTGTAATTGGTTGGTGAGGGAGGTGTGGGATGAGAATTGACGTACACTGGTTGCACGGTGGTTAGAATCAGTCTTCAAGCTTCGGCACTTGCCATCTTGAAATATATACCCTGCAGATGGATCGAATAGATATAAGCCTTATATATTCGATGGTCCGAATTCCAAAATTCCTTGAAATTTCCTGTATGTACGTGGCCATTGACGTTCTTGCCAGCAGCAAATTTTCATTGCTTTTTGATGGCACAGCCTTGAAACTTGAGTGCTGAGCACCTTGGAATCTTGGATCGGCAGGGCAACACTGTCAACATTTCAAAACGAAATGAACTGATGTAAATCAATATGCATCAGATGTCAATCCTGAGGCCTGAGCGCTGAGCGCCTGCAGCATGATCATGAGGTCCAGGACTCTAAATATAATTCGGTAGCGGACATATTGAAGTTCATATCGGTGAAAGTGTCAAATGGCGGGAGACCAAGCTAAGGCTTTCCCAATATGTTTCGCCTTGTTTCTGTCCTATTAATTCTCCTCACGTACCAAATCATCGTACAAGCAACGAGTTATCTGAACGTTCTCCTTCGCGAGGATGCACTCTCGAACTGTGTGGTTGTTCCAAAAGGACCTTGTTCAATATCGTCTGGGGATGTCTTTCAATGACAATCATTTGTGCCTGGGCGGCCATACATCCTAACATTCCGAGCTTTCAAAAAAACACTCCGTTGATGTTTTGGATAATTGTCGCTCCAGAGATCCTCCTTTCATGGCCACTGAATCAAAGATTGGCAGCAAGACTGTCAGAAATGTATACAATGAAGGCAAGGTGCGTTGGCTGGAAATATAAATGGTCAGGTTATAAGCTGCAGAGATATAGAACTTTCAACAAATCACCTCGTTACTTATACGAACTCGACGGCAACGCTACTCCCCACTAACTATTCGGTTGCTCAGCCAGACCACTCTTGGCGTCCTCAGACTTCACAGCCTCACTCTAGAGTCTAAAGGTTTCAAAACAATCAAACAGTGGTTCTCAAGAAGGGACAAGACGATTCTTCGACGGGAAATGTTATAGACACCGCTCATTTGCCCCTGTTGAACGGGTATATTCATGCATCTTCAATGCAGATAGCTAATGCCATTTCATCAGATGATTCCAGAAGGGGGAACCGACAAATGGTCTCCTTCGATCCTATCCATCGTCGTGGATCCTCCAACAGCTGCTTCCCCCCAACGTTGCATCTCGAGATGCAGCCCTGAGACCTACGAATGATAATCGTCAATTTTTGAAATGCATACACTTTCTGGTACAGGCAGCATCAACAATCAGCAAGGCTGATAGTCTGATTAGTTTGCTGGATTTTCTCTCTCCTCTTTTCTTACAAATCCATCCATTGTAGATAACATCAGTGCAGTATGTCCATTGTCATTATGCTATGTGTGACTGCCAAGAGTTGAACTCACCGAACATCCAGATCCCATATTTATGTGAGTACTCAATGATCTTGGAGATTGCAACTCCAATGTGGTGTGCAACTCAAGGATTACCTTCTGTTTTTGCAACAAAGAGTCAATGAGGATCCTGAAAGCAGATAGGGTGAAGGAAAGGGTTGGTGTCTTCTCAGCTGAGAGGAGCTTGTGAGTTGCATCATAAAGATTGGTAAACTTGAGAGTTGCGTACTTTGTTTTATCAAGAAAGCGTTTAATGGCCTGAACTAATAAAAACATATTGAGAAAGTTGCCAAGGTCAATGATTCGATGATGGGCTTCAGCAACCAGTGTTACGAACGTATTATGTAACCAAGCAACAGCAGATACGCACAAGCTGTCGCAGAGCGCATGCTTCTTCCATTTGAAGTCCTCGATTGCATTTTCAGCTTTCTGCAGTCTGATCCACTGACGTTAAAAGCATGTTGGCAAAATCATCCCATACTTTCTCAGCTTGTTGAACGACACCTATATAATCGTATTACCCTCTACGACGATAATCATGCCGCCGACCAACCTTTTGGAACTCTCGAATTAACCCGGATCATTTTCGAAAACCCTTCCATCGCCAGTCATGTACGTATCCTGGAAATCAAACTGAAGTTCTCGGCACAATTCAGAGAACATCAACTGGATATAATTTCAACGATTTTGCCTATGTTTTTGAATTTGACGGAGATCGAGCTTTCGAGTTGTGGTGATCCCGCAGAGGCATGGACAGGCCTACCGCAAAGCTTCCGTCATGCGTTTCTATACTGCCTTCACTTGCCCTCTTTGAAGAAATTATGCATCAAGCAGATCATTGATTTCCCATTGCCGTCCCTAAACAACTGCAATGCCATCGAAGAACTGGCGTTGTGTGGCCTGGTGCTATACGAGGAGTCGGTCCTGAAGGAAACATGCTGTATGGCACTTCAGTCTCTCGTTGTTCAATGCTGCACTGAAGCGGTGCTGGAGGCACTCCTCTCCTGGCCTCAAATACGATGTTTGCGTAAACTTGCATATGAATTCAGTCCGGGTTATATGATACTTGGCCTTTGGCAGCTTACCGGAAGCTGTGCAAACTACTTAACTTGTTTACACCTTGACTTTCCGTGTAGTGCGTGTTCTTTGATATATGTTTTAAAGACTTCCTAACATCATTTTAGTTCAATATGACACGGCAAGAAACGAGCTTGAATTCGAAGATTATTCACCGATCTCTCTTGCCTGTCTTCTACACCTCGAGGAACTCACTCTCTGCGGTGAGATATATACCCACTATAATGCCGGCGGGATTGGCCAAGAGACCTTATCATCCGTTCCTCTCCTTACAATCCTCCTCAACACGACTCCTTTCCTTCAACGCCTCATCCTTGACTTGCATTTCTATATCGATGACGATTCTGGCGTTGATCCCGAGTTTTATTCATTTGATTGGTCTCTTCTTAACCAATCTTACTCCGCTTCCACGATTCTCATAATCAATGGGGAAAATTCATCCGACCACGGAACCCCTGCCCTGAGTATCGTTCTTTCATCACTTGCTTGTTGCGAAAGAGCGATGCAAATGGTGAAGCAGGGTGTACTTGTCATCATGCCCAACGTTCCTAGAGTCTCATCATTTCCCCACTTCAGCCTGCACACCCGCTGATCGGCGAGGGGAAACCGCTACCATAGGATGATCGGTAAACTACCAAACGAACTCGGGAGGAACCTAAGATTACATAATCGACCTTTCAGGTAGCGCCGACTGGTTCCAGCATCCCTTCTTTCCATTTGTCATTGGCCTCGTTGGCGATACGGATTCAAGGACAATGATGGTCAGAATCCAACACCATTAATCGAGTGGCACCAAATCACCCACGATCAAGGTTCGTACCAAGATCTTCAGAAGTTGGCTGGTCTTGTTGCACTTTTGTAGTATGATGCTTCTCCAAGTTTTAACATGCACAACTGAATAAAATTTCTATTAGAAGTCTTTGGTCATCAGACGTGCTAGATAGTAAACTTGTACTGCACTGTAAATAAATAAGTTCAGGACGGCCAGAATACGTCTCACTGCGTTATAATGCATTGGTAGAAACGAGACGAAGACGTCGGAAAACAGTGATAAACAACATGATCCTTTCCATGTCTTTTAAATTTTAATGCCTATCATTATTACCGAACAAGGATCCCCTGTATCCTCTGCACTCGAATTCCTCTCAAAAACCCCACACAATGAAGGTATTGTTGCAGATGAAACTCTTCTGCTCAGGGCAATAAGAACTGTACTCCGTGGCACAAATGCAGACCGTCCAAACACCATTCATTCGACGCGTTTCTTCACTGGTAACGTAGCCAAAGACCACGAATTATCTTGGAATGCACAGCATGCCGTTCTCACCTATTCGGGAGTTATGCTAAAGCGGTGGTGCTTCGACCATGAAGGAGAGTCGATTCAATGGGCTTGTCTAGGGGAAATTGAACAGGTCGTTGTGCCCAACCCAAAATCCAGTCACAGCGCTGCCAACTATGCGATGTCTGAAGACACACCTCCAGCTCCTATGGACACTGGTAGGCCGACATTTGGACCATTCCATCGGGCGAATGCCGAGCGAGCGAGGAAAGACGAATCCCATCAAGAGATCGTTCCTTGTGTTTTCATCTTTCTCAGGAGCATTGGGAAGATGTATCTGATGAATGGGGCGGATTATACCTTTTCCTTACCCTTCATTGTGAGGAAGGCTTGGCCTGTCTCTCCCCATGGGGTGATGATGCAGCGAGTGCTGGAGCCCTCTGAGATCGCAGAGTCGGAGATGACTGGGGAGGACGTACTCCCGACAATATTCACTTTGACTAGCCCATTCTCCGAGGCTGCGGCCGTTGGACACACAGTGGGCATCCTGCGGGCCTTTCAGAATTCACCAGCAGCATTGAAGGACGAGGAAGAACACTCGACGAAGCCTTTGAAATCGATACCACCAACCGAAATGATCATATGGGTGTCGCATTGCAGTGTCATGGCTAATGCATGCATTGTGGTGACTATGGATATGAAGAAAAACCTTTTGTCGATATGGCAGTACATTTACATTAAACCCAAAGGACTGGCCTTCACCTTGAACTCTGGTGGACGTGCCAAACCCAGCGAGAAAGCAAGAGGGAAACAACGACAATCCTTCTCAGGCACCAGGCGAACATCTGCTGTCTTTAATGGCGTCCCAGATAATCGACAGCGTGTCTATCCAGCGTCTCCGGGAGCTAGGCGACCTGACCCTCCCGCGATACCTCCGGAGTTCTTTGAGGTTCCCGATACGCTGTCACTTGCGTCTTTGCCCGGCATGCCGCCTTCACTCTCAACGACAACAACGATGGCGTCTCTTGTCTCTGGGGCGGCAACACAAAAGAAGACTGGACCTTCCGGTAAAGGCAGGAGGAACTCACTATCAAGAAACGATATGAATTCGATGGCAGACCATATGGTTGGACGAACAGAGGACAGCACTTTCTTGCCAATTGATCATGGCCGAATGAAAGCTGCCTACTGGATGGAGTGCCTTCTCACCCAAGAGATTTCAGAAGATGAGTGAGTAGATGTCGCTTACATTCCAGTTCATGCTAATCCATTTCTCGGTAAAAAGTGCCAAACAATGGCGAAATATTAATGTTAACTTGTTCGATGACCGTTTCGACGGAAAACTGCGACGGTGCCTTATTTCACTTTGCTTTCCTACAAGCAAATCACTTCATATCTTCTCGTTGGCCCAATTACAAGATAGAACGACACAAATCACCCCATTAATAAATCTTCCTGCTCTCTCCGCTACATCCGTACGTGCCACCAGGGCTAACGTTTGGGATCTGCTTGTTGTCAAACCCCTCGGCGAACTTTGCCTCCTCACACAAGGAATTCAAGAGTTATCTTTCCAATTGCGAACGTCTAAGGAACCGACAAAAACAAACCATATGAATATATCTTTGGACAGCCAGAAGCATGCTCTGGTCGTATCCGCCGAGGACGCCCATTGGGGCAGTGCAACATTGGTTTACGAAAATGGCAAGAAATCCCAAGTGACGTTTGATATCTTTCCACAAGATAAACTCGTCCTCGAATGCTTCCAACTTCTTGCTCTCACTCTTCCCTCAGAGATTACTTTCGAAATACGACGGCTCTTTCTTGAAAAGTGGTGTGGACAAACATGGTCAACTGCGCCAGGCATCGAATACGACTGTTTCTCGTCCGTCTTACTCCATGTGTTTCGACTCGAAGTTGAGAAGCTTAGCCTTCCCAATGACCCCTGGTCTTTGCTTGCAAAGTCAACCTCGCATGCAAGATTTACTGAAGATCCGGTACTCAGACACCTTCGGCGACCGTCTACCATCCCTCTTCCTCGTCCCGTGCAAACAACCTCACATCCCATACTGGCGCCTTTGCTGTATGGGTTACATACGCTGGCCGAACTGCTTCGATTTTCGATATCACGACAACAAGATCTCTTGAAGTTCGTTCCCTTGGTTTGCAGGATTGCTATTGCTGTGCGGCCTGAGTGGGCCGACTACTGGAAACGGTTGGTCCCTGATGCTATCACCCTCTGGCCATCATCACTAACAATTCGTGAGTATTGATGTCGAAATTGTGTCGAACAGGATACTTACATTCTTGTAAAGCTCCTGAGTGTTTGGATGACCGAATACCTGTCTGGCCCCCAGATCTTTCGGCCATTCTTTATGGGCGTGTCAGCTCGCCAGACTGGAAAGTACCGTGGCACGATATCCAACACATCATTTCGCGTTTCTCCATTACACCCTCTTTTGAATACGGGGTCATCGATCCGCTTCATGAGCTTCATGAACTCACTTCGCTTTACAACATACTTTCAGATGGAAAAATCACTGAATGCCAGAAGAGAGCAGAAAATGTGGTCATCAATTTGATCACCCGTGGTCGTGATGTCGTTGCTGACTTGCCACTCGGGGTGGCAGCTCCCTTGCGCGAAGCGGCGAGGACATGCCAACTTGCGCCGCCGGGCAATTGGCCACTTCAAGCTTATAAGGCGATTGGTCGGAACGACCTGGCTACATCCGCAACTCAACACCAAGATGTGCTCGTGAATGCAGGGTTTAAGCCAAGGAAAGAATTTATTGTGAGACTTTAATTTTCCGTACGTTAAATCTACTAATCAAATTGTAGAATCCCTCACAACGCCGGGAAGAAATCAGTGAAACCATTTCTGAGGCTCGGTCCTTAGCTGGCGAATCTGAAACAACAATATCGGGGGTAGACCTTAACCTGAAGGAGTTTACAGACATCCGCTTTGGTTTGGATCGTCGGCTCGACGAGGTAGCGCGTATGCTCTGCTCCTCAATAATCCCAATGATCAAAGGTTTGGATCGGGAATTATCGTAAGTCAGCCTTTGTGTTAACACCTACACGATTTTCACTTTTCATAGCAATGAGCACGACCAGGCAAAAGAATATCAGAATCACGCGGTTCGTGTTGCCGAAAGAACATTTGCTCTTCCATATGGTAGAGCTATGTTTACCTTTGGATCAGTACCCATTGTTAATCGTGAGGCCGTCAGCATCCCGAAGATCGAATATTCATTCCGCATACAACCATACAACATTCTTGTGACGCCAGAATCTGGCAAGATCTCTCCCGAATCGATATCATGGGGTGAATTCCATAACGGTGTCGCAGCTGCTCTGCGTATATCTGCCAACGCGTCTCGTGTACAGAGTTCATGGATTGCCTTCAATAAACCAGGAGAACTCTCCCCAGAACACGCAGGTTTCCTCTTGGGGCTCGGTTTGACGGGGCATCTGAAGGCTCTCATGACATGGCATACTTTCTCATATCTTACCCCAAAGCACGATCCGACTTCAATTGGCCTTCTTCTTGGAATGGCAGCGGCAAACGTTGGAACTGGTAATCAACATATCACCAAACTACTTGCAGTGCATACGCCGGCCCTTCTTCCGACTCAAGACGTTGACTTGAACATACCGCTCATTACCCAGGCTGCTGGTGTTGCGGGAGTTGGGCTTCTCTATCTCGGCACCAAAAACCGTCGCATGGCAGAGGTTTGCCTAAATCAGATAAGCCGCCGTGATCTTGTTCAACCAGATTTAAGCAACGAACATCGTGAAGCATACACGTACGCCAGTGCGCTCGCATTTGGCATGATCATGCTGGGAAAGGGGACCATTATTCCAGTTGACTTGGACCTTATCAAGCGTCTAAGCATTCTTATACATGGAAGCACCAATCCAACGCTAGGAAGGGAGACGAAAAGTTTTGATATCAACCTCACATCCCCAGCGGCGTCCATGGCCTTGGGACTGATGTATCTTCGCACTGGTCGGAGAGATGTTGCCGATATTCTTTCCATACCAGAAACTGTTGTTGAATTGAACTCTATTCAGCCCACCTTCCTTCTCATTCGAACCATCGCACGATCACTCATCATGTGGGAAGGTGTTGCCCCGAACAGCGAATGGATCGCTAGCCAAATACCCCAGTCCATACGAGAGGCACGCGCGTCAAGGCAAAAGACAGGAAATCCGATCGATGACTCTATGGAATTGGCCTATCACAACATTATTGCTGGGTGCTGTTTCGTGATTGGGTTAAAATATGCTGGAACAGCACGTCAAGAAGCGTATCAACTGATAGTTAGACAATTCGATTTTTTTTCAAAGATAGCGTATACCCAAGGTATGATATTGAAAATAAGTGTAAACGACGTACTTACAAGTCCATGTTTTAAAGGTCCTGCTTTCGATCACAAAATCAAGCGATCAGTAGTTCGAGATGGATTGAATTTAATTTCCATTGCTCTGAGCATGGTAATGGCTGGTACAGGGGAAATAACCTGCCTAAAACGTCTGCGATACGCCTATGGAATGTCACAACAGATGATGTACCTTCATGGTTTCAAGTACGGTGTTCATGTCTCGACCCACATGGCGTTGGGCCTGCTTTTCCTTGGTGGTGGTCGCTACACCCTAGGCACTTCCGATGCAGCTATTGCAGCCATGGTCATGGCCTTCTTTCCTCGTTTCCACCACGTCTCGTCTGATAATAGAAGCTACCTGCAGGCTCTCAGACATATGTGGGTTTTAGCTGTGGAGCCGCGATGTCTGATTGCTCGTGATGTTGACACGAATGAGGTGGTTTACCTTCCAGTGAAGATTACGATGAAGGAAGACAAAACAGTCGAACAGACGCAGCTCATTTCGCCCACTCTCATTCCCGACATGGATAGGCTCATGTCCATTCGGGTGGATACACCTCGTTATTGGCCTTTCTATCTTGATACCACGGCGCACCTTCGCCACAAGGAAACGCTCCTCAAAAGCCAAACCTTATACGTGAAACGCCGGACGGCCTTCCTAAGTTACACTGAAGACCCAAGAGGTAGTCGAAGCCTGTTTGTTCGCTCAGGTTCGCCAGCTGGCGGTGCAGCCACGTTGGACTTCCCGCAACTATCAGACACGAAAACTCATCCTGCAGGAGATCTCGGCGAGTTCATTACATCCTTTTCGAACAATATCCTCTTCTTGGCCTTTGCAGATCACTTTTCTCGCCCTGAAGGAGATACAGACGAAGAAATCATCTTCCGAAATTACTGTCATGCTACATTGCTCGACTGTATACTCCAGGATAAGCCCAGAACCATTCAGTCGCATCTCACTCTATACATGTATCGAAATATGTCTCCAGAGTCAAGGTACTTCCACCTGCGACTCCAGGACTTGCGCTTCGCCGCAGACTTTTATACAAAGGTTTATGACCGCCGGTTCAGTGGCCGAACAGAGAAAAATCCTCGTCCTCCACTTATCAGAGATACTACGGTTCAAGGTGCATTGCATGCCTTGGACAAGAAATTGGATTCTGTGCGAGCTATGCCAGGCTTTCTCGCATATATGGGACAATACGTCAGAGGTGAATTATTGCCGGACGACCGTCTAATAACTGTCGAGGGAGATGCGGAAGAAACCCAGGTTGGTAATATACAAAGTCGCACTCTGGCTTGGTATCTTCTCCGGAATGGCGTTCCTGTCTCGACGCTTCTTCTGGTTCTTCGCCAACTAGCAAGTGATGCACATAAGCAATGCTTAGGTGTCCCACCACCGGAAGGAACGTTCGATGGTCAAAGTTTAGACTTGGGTATCAAGGAGGTTTTACATGCAACTGGG
>JAIUJM010000866.1:0-11774 GCA_026262225.1 Inosperma sp. D86 | reverse complement strand
GCAGGAGAGGGCAAGATATAGAGAGGAACGAACAAAAATGAGGAGGAACCGGTCGCGATTTTCATTTACTGAGAGAACAAACAAGAACAAACATCACACTTTTCTATCAGGTCGTGCCCATCCCCAAATAATATAATCGTCATTCCTGTGTGGTCTGAGTATAAGTTCAAGTTGCAGTTGTGAGGCTGCACATCCGAGTCATGTGAGCAACATCAGCGGACCGAAAAGATCATTCACAGGAGCGCATACATTCAACGGCTCAGGGGACAGCCCTTTAAACTCCATCCCGACTTGTAGTAAAAATCATACGTAGTCTCGATAATGCGAATTTGATTTATCATATCTTGGCACCTCTCCCATCATGTCGTTCCCTGCTGGGACATTATCTTGTTTCTGTACTGCGATAGTTGATTGCATGTAGAAGCGCCGTTGTAGGGAACATGATGTGCCAAAGGCAGTCAAGCGACCGATGCTGGAAGGCGCCACTGTCATCCTCGTTCAATTCCAGAAGCTTACCGCCGGGCCAAGCAATAATACGGCCTGGTTAAGAGGATGGGCATGCTCGTTCCTGCACTCTCGGACGGGCTGGCGTGTATTCTGTGCCTGGAATTTCTCTGCATGAAACGTGAGGCGAAGATGCTTTCTGAGCACGCTTAGGATCGCATCTCGCGTTGTTCTGTCTCCCTCCCGTACCATATGCATGCCGAGGGACGAGTTCGTTGAGCCGTATACATGCCGCCTTGGAAGGGAGTGTACATCCGATTTTATTTTCCTGACTCCTGAGGAGCTAGTGATTGAGGAAATTCTGGAGGAAGACAACAGGATTGGGGCCGCAGGATTGGCGACGGAGATTGGTACCTCGACGATAACGACGAGAAGGCGTGATGGCTAACAGGAACCCCCGTCTTCATTGGATAAATATCAATGATGTATGTCCGACGCGAACCTGTACGGTCCCCAAAGGATTGCAATAGGACGAAAGGGAAGCTCCTACAGCAGCCTAGGCCCAATATGGAATGGCGTGACGACTCAATGACGACTCGGATTGACCTTGATTTGTATAGTATCGATTATGGAACTTGAGGAACGAGGTGAATTTCTCAATTATTCGGTGCAACAAATAAATCTTCCTATTGGAGCCAAGAATAATAGGTATACATAGAGAACTGGCCCACTAAACTAAGTCCTTGTATGAGGCTATTGCATCTTCTACCAAATCAAGTTTTTGGTCGGAAAATTTGTGATGCCAGAAAATCAAGACTGTTTTCTTGGCCTTACGTAGATCGAGAATTTGTCGCAGTACAGGCTTCGTTACTGCAACCTGGCGTTCTTTTGGTGATTTGGGCTTGATAGTCAGTTCGTCTAATGCCCGCACTTGACCTCCTCCGGCCAAAGCGATTGGCGCAAGCCGATTCTCCATAATCTTGAGGTAAGGTGAATATTGGACGTGCAGATTTCCTGACAAATGCAGTTTCTCCAAGTGAGGGAGCAATATGGGATCTCCAGCAGGCCCAAGAACTTGCGATACTGGCATGCTGAGTCGCTTCGGCAGTGGTAGAAGGCGTGCATCTCCGATATGTTGGGAACCATTGAAGTGAAGCTTCAATGACTGGAGCACCAACGTGTACTGAAATATATTAATTAGATCTTCTCCTGACGGTTGACCACCGAAGGACAATTCCAGTGAGGTTAATTGAGACGCAGATCGTTGAAGGAAGGCTGAGAATAGTTCCCATTCAGGCGATCCGAAAGACTGGATGGTCAGCGACTCCAACGAAGACATAGTTGTGTTCAAGAAAACCTGGCAACTGGAGTCACTAGAACGTATCATGGCTTTTCGAATCGAATCGTGAACGATCGGGATGCCTGTTGAGAGGCGAGTCATGTTATCCAGGATTGATGAATCGCAGTCAAACTCGACAAGTGATTTGGCATCGGAAAGAACGTTAACTACGTCCAACGAGTGTAACTTCCTGCATTGGAGACGTAGTTGCGCAACATGCGGCCAATCCAATTGAATTTTGGAAGGGTGATAGTCCTCAATGTAGACCTTCCGTGGCCTGGGAGGATTCGTGCATAACTTGAAATCGGTGGAGCAGGTCTGGGAGCCTATGTCGTTACGGTGAATGTGAAGCTCCTCCAAGAGTGGTGCAGCTTCTGCGATGGTCCGGGAACTAGATGTAAGGGCCGTGTACAAACGTTCTGGGACGTCGAGACACAAGTAAGCGATGCGATGGATGTTGTCATTAATAAGGGCCATTGCATTGAATACTGCGTCATCCTTGATGGCCTCATGAAATTTCGCAAATAGTCGGATAGATAGTCGGCTCGTAGGTCCAGATAACCGAAGGTGGTGGTTGATAAGAGGCATGTTTGGGTTGTTGACCCGGATAGAGAATGAAGACCACAATTTCGGGGTAGAGAAGACCAAGTCTCGCCACCTGTGGCAAACCTTGGCAAACCTTAGTGGATAAAGCGGTTTTGGCTCCTTTAAAGAGCTACCGCGCTCAAAGTAACAAAATGGATGGATACCCGGAAGACAAACACGAAGGACGATATCGGACATTATTTCATTCGGAAGCTTGTCGATGCTGCACTTGTGGAATATTTTACGGTTCGAGGCTGAAATGGAGACATGTTTTGTGTGGAGATCTTTTAGCTTCGAATGCAGTTCTTCCACTTGAGCTTCGATTTGAATGAGTTCGCGACAGGCCTCGCATGGATTGCCATCATGATCGGTTTGGTTACAGGGGGGATTGTTGGAGATACATTGGATTGTTTCTGTGGAATCGTCACCGCATTGAGATAGTATGATCGTCATTTCTGTTTATACCCGGAAATTTGATTCTCTGTGTGTCGGTGGTTGTTCGTCCGTGAACAATTTGTCAATTTCGGCAATACCCGAGTCCTCTATTTTTGGTTCTTGATCATGGCGGCGATACTTAGTTGCCAAATTCCATTTTCATTTTCTGTCATGCAGTGCTATAAAAAGACCAATAAAGCCAAGTAGACGTAGAGAACTGGTCGATAAAACTAAGTTTTGTAGGACGCTATTGCTTCTTCTACCAAATCTACTTGCCTGAAGGAACCTTCATCCTCCCAGGAAACCATGACAGTTTTCTTGGCCTTACGTAGCTCGAGAACCCGTCGCAGTTCACGCTTGGTTAATGTAATCTGGCGTTCTTCGGGTAATTCGGTCTTGATGATCAGTTCGTTTAATGCACGGACTTGACCTCCTCCACATAAAGCGATTGTCGAATGGCGATTTTCCATGATCTCGAGGTAAGGTGAATACCGGATGCGGAAATTGCCTGACAAATGGAGTCTTTCCAAGTGAGGTAGGCATATAGAATTATCAGCAGGATAAGAAACTTGCGATACCGGCATGCTGAGGCGCTTTGTGAATGGTAGAAGGCGTGCATCTCCTACACATGTGGAACAATCGAAGTGAAGCTTCAATGACTGGAGCACCAGCGTGTACTGAAATATATTAATTAGGTCTTCTCCTGTCGGTCGAATGTCGAAGTTCAATTCCAAGGAGGTTAATTGGGATGCAGATCGCTGAAGGAATGGCGGGAATAGATTCCATTCAGGAGAACTGAAATAGTCTATCGTTAGTGACTCCAACGAACACATGGTTGTGTTCAAGAAAACCTGGCAATTGGAGTCACTGCAACTTATCTTGACTTTTCGAATTGAAGTGAGAACAATCGGGACGCCCGTTGGAAGCTGAGTCATTTCATTCCGGACTGTTGAATCGCATTCGAACTCGACAAGGGATTTTGCATCTGAAAGAACATTGACTATGTCCAACGAGCGCAACTTGGAGGATAGGAGACGTAATTGTGAAACATGCTGCCAATCCAAATGAATGTTGGAAGGGCGGTAGTCATCAATGTAGACCTTCCATGGGCTGGGAGGATTCGTGCATAACCTGAACTGGATCGAACAGGACTGGAGGCCTGTGTAATGCTTGTGAATATGGAGCTCCTCCAATGTTGGTGCAGCGTCTGCGATAGTCCGGGAAACAGAGGTAAGAATTTTGTAGAAACTTTTTGGGACATCGATACACAAATAAGCAATGCGATGGATATTTTCATTAATGAGGGCCATTGCATTGAATACTGCGTCCTCCTTGATGGATTCGTTATACCTCGTAAATAATCTGATAGAGAGTGGGCTCGTAGGTCCAGACAAACGAAGGTGGAGGTTGATAAAGGGCATGTTTGGTGTGTTTACTTGAATTGAAAATGCAGACCACAATTTCCGGATAGCAAAAACCAAGTCTCGCCACCTGCGGCAAACCTTGGCTAATTTTAGTGGGTGAAGCGGTTTTTGCCCACTTGAAGGGCTATCGCGGTCGAAACGACACAAGGGATAGATGGCAGGAAGACAAACTCGATGGACGATATCGCACATTATTTCATTCGGAAGCTTGTCAATCCCGGACTCGTAGAAGATCGAGGCAGAAATGGAGGGGTGTTTTCTTTGAAGATCCGTCAGCTTCGACCGCTGTTCGACACTTGCAAGGCTTTGACTCGAATCAGTTTCGGTGCCGGCCTCGGAAGAATGATCGTTTTGGTTACAGGCCCAATTATTGGAGATGCATTGCATTATGTCTGTGGTATCGTTATCGCATTGAGATAGTATGATCGTCATTTGTGTATATGATCTACAAATGTGGTCTGAATGAAAGAGATGGGCGCCCGCGCATATGTCAGATCAGCCAGTGTCGGAAATCCCCGAGCCTTCCGAAATCTCTAGTATGTCATGTTTTGATGACAAACGACAGCTCACATGAAGAGAGCGTCTTCATTCGATATGGTTATCATGTCCGTCGTGAACCTGTACGGTCCCGAAGGCTTGCGATAGAACGAAAGGGAAGCCACTACAATAGCCTAGGCCCGACACAGGATAGCGTGACGACTCAGATTGACCTTGATTTGTATTACAATCAAATGGAACGGGGTGCATTTCTCAAATTTCCATGTTTATTCGTGCTGTAAATAATTTGCCTTATTGGAGCTTGATTGGAGCCAAGAATAGTGGGTATATGGACGAGTGCCTGTTAAACTAGGTCTTGTATAACACTATTGCTTCTTCTACCAAATCAACTTCCTTGTCAGAATATTTCTCGTTCCAGGAAACCAAGACAGTTTTTTTGGCCTTACGTAGATCGAGAATCTGTCGCAGATCACGCTTGGTTACTGCAATCTGGCGTTCTTCCGTTAATTTGGTCTTGATAGTCAGTTCGTCTAATGCCCGGACCTGACCTCCTCCGCACAAAGCAAACCGATTTTCCATAATCTTAAGGTAAGGTGAATATCGGACGCGCAGATTTCCTGACAAATGCAGTTTCTCCAAGTGAGGGAGCAATATGGGATCTCCAGCAGGATCAAGAACTTGCGATACCGGCATGCTGAGGCGCTTTGGCAATGGTAGAAGGCGTGCATCTCCGATATGTTGGGAACCATTGAAGTGAAGCTTCAATGACTGGAGCACCAACGTGTACTGAAATATATTAATTAGATCTTCTCCTGATGGTCGACCGTCGAAGGACAATTCCAGTGAGGTTAATTGAGACGCAGATCGTTGAAGGAAGGCTGGGAATAGTTCCCATTCAGGCGATCCAAAAGACCCGATGGTCAGCGACTCCAACGAAGACATGGTCGTGTTCAAGAAAACCTGGCAACTGGAGTCACTGGAACGTATCCTGGCTTTTCGAATCGAATCGTGAACGATCGGGATGCCTGATGCGAGCCGAGTCATTTCATCCAGGATTGTTGATTCGCACTCGAATTCGACAAGGGATTTGGCATCTGATAGAACGTTAACTACGTCCAACGAGTATAACAGCGAGCATTGGAGACGTAATTGCAAAACATGCGGCCAATGCAAACGAACCTTGGAAGGGTGGTAATTAGCGATGTAGACCTTCCGTGGGCTGGGAGGATTCGTGCACAACTTGAAATCGATAGAGCATGACTGGCCTGTGAAATATTGGTGAATGTGAAGCTCTTCCAATTTCGGTGCAGCATCCGCGATGGTCCGAGAACCAGATGTAAGGGTCCTGTAGAAATCTTCTGGGACGTCGATACACAAATAAGCGATGCGATGGATATTTTCATTAATGAAGGCCATCGAATTGAAGACTGCGTCCGCTGTAACGTCCTCGGCATATTTCGTGAATAATCTGATAGAGAGCGGGCTCGTAGGTCCAGACAACCAAAGGTGGTAATTGATAAGAGGCATGTTTGGTTTGTTGACGTGGACAGAAAATTCAGACCACAATTTCCGGATAGAAAACACCAAGTCTCGCCATCTGTGGCAAACCTTGGCTAACTTTAGTGGGTGAAGCGGTTCTGGCCCACTTAAAGAGCTATCTCTATCTCGAGAACAAAGCGGATATTCGGCAGGAAGACAGGCTTGAAGGACGATATCGCACATTATTTCATTCGGAAGCTTGTCAATCCCGCATTCATGGAAGAGCTTACGTTTCGAGGCTGAAATGGAGCGATGTTTTCTGTGGAGATCCTTCAGCTTCGAATGCAGTTCTTCCATTTGAACTTCGATTTGAACGAGTTCGGTGCAAGCCTCGCATGGATTGCTATTATGATCGGCTCGGTTACAGGGGGGATTGTTGGAGATACATTGGATTGTTTCTGTGGAATCGTCACCGCATTGAGATAGTATGATGGTCATTTCTGTTTATGGCCCAGAAATATGATTCTCTGTGTGTCGGTGGTTGTCGTACAATTTGTCAATGTCGGCAATACCCGGCTGCTCTATTTTGACTGTTGATTCAACTTTATTTGCAATTGTTACGAGTTGTTACGTACCTTCTTTGAAGTTTCCGTGAGTTCGAAGCTCGACGATCCTTGCAAATTCTTGGTGGATTGACGTTGATTTGTATCTATTATCAGATGCAACTTGAGTGATGCAAGTGTATTTCTCCATTTTCGGAGCGGCCTTGTGTTCAGTTACCTGTATATCGGATGGTTTAGCAATTTCCCTATACACATAGAGAATTGGCGCATTAGGGCATTTAAATAGGGGCTGTTTAATTGCATTTGCGGCGTAAATAATTAACGAAGCGAACGGTGGGTAAGTAAAGGCATAGGGAACCGGTCCATTAAACTAAGTCTTATACGACAGTATTGCTGATTGTACCAAATCAACTTGTTTATTGGAAAATCCCTTTTTCCAGGAAACCAAGACGGTTTTCTTCGCCTTCCGTAGATCAAGAATCCGTCGCAGTTCACGCTTGGTTACTGCAATCTGGCGTTCTTCTGGTAATTCGGTCTTGATAGTCAGTTCGTCTAATGCCCGGACTTGACCTCCGCCCAAGACAATCGTTGCATGACGATTCTCCATGATCTTAAGGTAAGGTGAATACCGGATGCGGAGATTTCCTGAGAGATGGAGTTTCTCCAAGTGAGGGAGCAATACGGGATCTCCAGCAAGATCAGAAACTTGCGATACCGGCATACCGAGGCGGTTTGGGAACGGTAGAAGGCGTGCATCTCCTATATGTTGGAAACCATCGAAGTTAAGTCTCAATGCCTGGAGCACCGGCGTGTGCCAAAATATATTAATTAGGTCTTCTCCTGCTGGTCGACAGAGGAAGGACAATTCCAGTGAGGTTAATTGAGATGCAGATCGCTGAAGGAATGCTGGGAATAGTGCCAATTCAGGGGAACGGAAATACTCTACCTCCAGTGACTCTAACGAGCACAGTGTTGTGTTCAAGAAAACCTGGCAATTGGAGTCACTGGAACGTATCCTGGCTTTTCGAATCGAATCGTGGACGATCGGGATGCCCGTTGAGAGTTGAGTCATTTCATTCAGAATCGTTGAATCGCAGTCAAACTTGACAAGGGATTTGGCATCGGAAAGAACGTTAACTACGTCCAACGAGTATAACTGGAAGCTTTGGAGACGTAGTTGTGAAATAGCTGACCAATCCAAATGAATTTTGGAAGGGTGGTAATTCTGGATGTAGACCTTCTGTAGGCTGGGAGTATTTGTGCATAACTTGAAATCAATCAAGCACGATCGGCCTGTGTAATGCTGGTGAATGTGAAGCTCCTCCAAGAGTGGTGCAGCGTCTGCGAAGGTTCGAGATCCAGATGCAAGGGTCCTGTAGAAATCTCCTGGGACGTTGATACACAAATAAGCAATGCGATGAATATTTTCATTAATAAGGGCCATTGCATTGAATACTGCGTCCTCTTCAATGGACTCGTTATATTTCGTAAATAATCTGATAGAGAGTGGGCTCGTAGGTCCAGACAACCGAAGATGGTGGTTGATAAGAGGCATGTTGAGTTTGTTGACTTGAATAGAAAGTGAAGACCACAATTTCCGGGTAGAAAACACCAAGTCTCGCCACCTGTGGCAAACTTTGGCTACCTTCAGTGGATGAAGCGGTTCTGGCCCACTTAAAGGGTCGTCGTACTCCAAGCGACACGAGGCATAGATGGCAGGAAGACAAACCCGAAGGATGATATCGGATATTATTTCATTTGGAAGCTTGTCGATCCCGCACTCGTGGAAGAGTCTACGTTTCGAGGCTGAAATAGAGACATGTTTTCTGTGGAGATCCTTTAGCTTCGAATGCAGTTCTTCTACTTGAGCTTCGATTTGAACGAGTTCGGTGCAGGCCTCGCAAGGATTGCCATTATGATCGATCTGGTTACAGAGGGGATTGTTGGAGATACATTGGATTGTTTCTGTGGAATCGTCACCGCATTGAGATAGTATGATCGTCATTTCTGTTTATGATCCTGAAATGCTCAGTGTTAGGTTGTAAGTAGTCAGCGCCCGCGGCATACCATTATTAATTGTCGGAAATACCCGAGCGTTCATTTTTGATCGTCAATCAGGGGCGCGATGACGGTGTGTGTGGGTGGATAGCGGATAGCGGATACTCGGCATGCGGCACATCACGTGTGTCATGTGCCAGCGCGTCTCCTTAGCGCGTCGCGTCGCGCTTCGTTGAATTTCAACGTGGTGGACTATGAAAATTGGTCTTTTTTCTGGCAAAGCAAAGTAGAGTAGCTCCCTAGTGTACTTATTATAGGGTTCTTGAAGAAATAGATCCTCCATGGGCTGCCAGCCTGAAGAACACGGTATACTGAGATTAGGTACCTAGTAACCCAGGCTTCTGGTTTGGGGGAAGCTTCAAATTTGAAGTTGTAACTAAGAAGAATATTATAGTGCACAACAGAAATACATTATAAGCATTTTATCCAAGAGAAAGATCAACTTCAATGAAGTGCAGGTATAGTTTTGCTTGTATGGCAGCTTAGAGCATTTATAATTTATTCATAATGTATTCATACTCTCATATCTCAGTCTATAACTGTGTAAAATGGCATTGCGCGAAGCGCAAGAGAAAAATTGCTTGACTGCTAAATTTTGTATCAAATTCGGAAACCTGTGTGGGGGACACAGATTGATCGCACACTACTGAGATCTAATAAGCCGATGACAAGCATATCTAACTGATTATCCTTCATCTAAGCGAGTATCCAGGCGGTCCAGCGCTATTCACCTACCAAAAATAGGAAAATACCATGAGAAAAGGCACAATCTGGCAGTATCCATGCGCCCAAAGTGGAAAAATTACAAAGAAATACCAAAATATCCAGTGTTGAGACAGCTGCTTTTCGGCCTACATTAATCAAGCACACTGGATTCGCACTGGATGCTTTTAGTCAATAAAGTAGGGATTCCCTTCTTTCCTTCTTCTTTCTTCTTTTTTTCGATTTTTATTTTATTTATATTTATTTATTTCTGCCACACACATCGCTATCGCGCCTCAATCAGGAACTTGGGTTACGGTGCATTTCTCCATTTCTGTAGACTTGTCTGTAGAAGCCCTCTGCTCAGTAGGCAGATGGTTTACCAAATTTCCGTTTTCATGTGCTGTCACGCAGTGCTGTGGAAAAATGATTCATGAAGTCAAGAACAGTACCTGAAATCACCCGCATGACTGTTTTCCCGGCCTTGCCTAGATCGAGAATCAGTTCATCCTTGGTTACTGCAATCTGGCGTGAGTCTTCGAGTACTAAGTCAACCACGATAGTGGGTTCGTCTAATGCCCGGATTTGACCGCATCCGCATAAAGTAATTGTTGCATGACGATTTTCCATGATCTTAAGGTAAGGTGAATATCGGATGCAGAGATTCCCTGAGAGGTCGAGTTTCTGTAAGTGAGGGAGCAAAATAGGATCTTCCGTAGGATCAAAAACCTGCGATACCGGCATACTGAGGCGCTTCGGGAATGGTAGAAGGTGTACATCTCCTATACATGGGGAACAACCAAAGTAAATCTTCAATGCCTGGAGCACAGGCGCATACTGAAATATATTAACCAAGTCTTCCTCTGTCGGTCGAACCCCGAAGGTCAAGTCCAATGAGGTTAATTATTTCGGTCATCGCAATAGGGATGGAGGTCCGTCATGTATGTAAAGGAGACAGTCTTGGTGTCCAAATTGCCACCATGCAGGCCTATAAATTCAAAAAATGCCGCCAGTTTCACTCTACCTGCTTCAGTCTCCGTTTGGGAACTTACCTGGATGCGAATCCTCCAATCGTCATGCTCAGTAGACATCGACGATATTGAGTCATGGAAAACTTTCAACATATATTCGTCAGAGGAGCCACCGAAGGAATCTACGTGTTACAAAGTCAGATTGTATTCGTATTCGCTGCTCGTATTTTGCGCCATCCATAAAATGATGGCAGAGAGCATGAGTGTCACACTATGAGATATGTTGGTGTAACCGTAATAGGTGAACTGTTCCAGATAATGTACTTCAATACTAGCATTGTCTGGAGGAGAGTTAGCGTCCCATAGAAAACAGGGCAACACGTTGCGCACCACTGCCCGCCAGCCATCAGGGCAAATGAATAATCTTGCCCTCCACGCTGCATTCGGGTCACTAAATCCTTCTCCACAATGAGGTTGATGAGGTAACCGAGTAACGAACAGATGCCTGGGATCCAGTCGACAAAGGCTACATGCACGGGTGGCTCTGTACCAGGAGGCGCGCTGTAAGCATGTTTCGACAGAATTGCAGCATCCAAGAATGCCCAATGAGCAAACTATGACGAGGAACAATTATGGGTATAACATCTGGTGCAAGTTGTGAAACATACCAGCCCTGCCGCAACATAAACGCCATTCAGACGGCGATATCGTCCAAGGGTAAATTCGGTTGAGACAAACCCTCCACTTGCAAATGCATGCAAATAACTTGTGCATCGTTTACATAAGCTGAATTAATACTTTTTGTTTCCATGGCCGCTATCTACCTTCTAGCGCTGTGCGATCTTGTCAAAACTTCTGGATTTTCATTTGGCATAGCTACTCGACTTGGATCACAAGCCTCAAAGTATGAAGTGCAAATCACACGACTCATCCACAGCCTGGTGCAATATTCACCTGCTTCAGACGCCCTCGCCATAGTGTTTTTCCATGAATTCATGAAAATATCCGCCATACAGCATCTGGGTTGCGTTTCCAATGTCTGTATATCCTCACAAGCCTAATTGAAACTCAGTGGCACCCGTCATACCCTATGCCGTTGAAGTCAGTCCCGAAGAATGGGCGAAGAACGTTTTCAGTCTTCTTGCAAGTTTTTCTAAAGCGAGCCTTGAGCAGGAACTCAAACCTGTTTGCAATCTTGCTACCGAATATCTCACTCACCTTCTCATTGCTGGTTTGCTACTTTTGCTTTCAAGCATCCAGATCATTGATCTCTGTA
>JAIUJM010000865.1:0-11776 GCA_026262225.1 Inosperma sp. D86 | reverse complement strand
GCAATTTCCGTTCAAGTTCCCGAACCAAACATGCCTCTTATCAACCACCACCTCCAGTTGTTGGGGCCTACAACCCCTCTCTCGGTCACTGTGTTCACGAACTCTAACAAGAGTTTCGATGACGACGCGGTATTCAATGCAATGGCCTTCATTAATGAAAATATCCACCGTATCTCTTATTTGTGTCTCCGAGTCTCAGAACATTTTCTCAAGGCCCTTACATCTGGATCCCGGATCCTCCCATATGCTGCACCAATGTTGGAGGAGTTCCATGTCCATCATAAGGACTTAAACTCGCATTCATATTCCATTGATTTCAAGTTATGCAAGAATCCTCCCAGCCCACCGAGGGTCTACATTGGTGGCTATCACCCTTCCAAGATTCACTTGGATTGGCTCCATGTTTCACATTTACACCTCAGAAGCTGGGACTTACCACCGTTGGAAGTAGTCGAAGTTCTTTCAAAGGCCAAATCACTTGTCGAGTTCGAGTGCGGTTCAACGGAGCAGAACAAAATGGCTCGGGTCCCATCAGGCATCCCAATCGTTTACGATTCAATTCGAAAAGTCAGGCTATATTCCTTTCACGCCACATGTCAGGTTTTCTTGAATACAACGATGTCTTCGTTAGAGACGCTGAAGATAGAGTATTTGAATTCGCTTGAACAATGGCTATTCGCCGCATTCCTCCAACGATCTTCACAGCAATTAACGTCATTAGAATTGTCCTTCCGCAATCGACCAGCAGGAAAAGAATTAGTCAACATGTTTTGGAGCACGTCGGTGCTCCAGACATTGAAACTTGACTTCAATAACACTTCCCGACATATAGGGGACGCACGCCTTCTACCATTCCCGAGGCACCTCAGCTTGCCTGTATCCCAAGTGGTCGATCCTGCCCGAGATCCTATATTGCTTCCTCACTTGGAGAAGCTCCATCTCTCGGGAAATCTACGCGTCAAATATTTACCTTACCTCAAAATTATGGAGAATCGCCGTGCACCAATCAATCTGTTGGGAGGGGGTCAAGTCCGAGCACTAGACGAGCTGACTATCAGGCCTCGATTATGCCAAGAACAGCTGATTCCAGTAACCAAGGGTGAGCTGCGACGGATTCTTGATCTGCGTAAAGCCAAGAAAACAGTCTTAATTTCTTTCACTGCGGGCATTTCCGGTAAGCAAGTTGATTTGGTAGAAGAGGCAATACAGTTGTCGAACAGTAGTACTTAGTGATATATAGCCGCGGTTTTCGATTCTTATTTTTATCCATATGCGTAGGATGTCCAATCTTGACCCCCGTGCTTGTAATTACAACCTTACCGGATACTCGAGCGACCAGTTCGAAAGGCGTCGCAATTACTCTCGCCGACGAACATCTCCAGATCGAAATCAGCGCAAGCCTGTCAATGAGATCTAGATTGCTGAATCGTGGCCTCAACCCTCGGCTGGACAAGTTTCACGACAACAGACTCCTTGAGCAACAGGTTCTTGTCATTCGTACGAAAGAAATTTCACCGCCATGGATTTAGATAAACAACAAAAAGCAAAGAACAAGGCACAGAAAAACATTCAAAGTCAAGATTTTGAGAAAGGCCAATTTTTTCATGAGCTGACCATAACGGCTGGATGTGGTTGTTCTCTCTCGAATCTGCTTTGGCCACACTGGTAGTCGTCTCAGAAACGGTTAGTCGTGATGAGATCATAAGGGACATCCGGTCCCTAATGCTCGAGTCCGCATCGAGTTTTCCCAATTTCGATGACGTCCTACAAGGAAGAAGAAGAACCCGTATCGGTGGATGAGGCACGGAAGTGGTATAGTTATTCTGCGCCGCCGCCATCATTTCCACAGGAGTATTCGAATAAGCCAAAATTGTACAGCACAGTGATATGTTCCGGCTTGACCTAAAATGCCAACACCCAAATTGGCATCAATAAACTGATAGGAAACAAAAGGTTAAAGAAGATGCACGCCATATTTTTCCTTCACATCTGCCAAATTTTGGTTCTTATCCCGTCGCAAGATGGCTGGGGCTTCGATCACAGCCACTGACATTGCCTGAGCTTTGTTAACTTCGTTCGTTTGTCGAGACGGCAATTTGTTATCAAATTCTATCAGGAACAAAATTAAGCGTAAATAGAAAAAGTCAGGAAAACCCAATGATGAAGAACGTACCGGACGGAATATCTTTGTCTGGATACATGCCTTTGAATACTTAGAAATACGGCATAATTGAACATAGGAGTCCTTGGTCCCTTTCCAGTTGACAAAGTTCATATTGAGCCATCTCGATTTCCTTGTGTGAAAATATAAATATCTGGTCCATGTGAGCCAGCAGCGGAAATACGAGGTGTCTATCGAGGTACAGGATCGTCTTTGAGAGATCGTGGCTGGTTGAAGGAACGAAAATGATACACAGCCACCATCAAATTGAAATCGGGAAATTCTGGATCTCTTCACTGACGACGACATCCATGTCAAGTTTGTCGCGATGGCACACGTCCCGACCTCATCATCTAGCCACGTCACCTACAGGCTGCCCAAGTTTCTGGTACGGTAAAGAGCATTTGGACAAAACCGAAAAATTTCAAACGAAGAAGAGATTGGCATACGACGACGACGACGACATCGAGCAAGAAGGCTTGGCCTTGTAGTATAGAAAACACTTGTTCGATTGATGTTGTGCGGGAGTGTACTTATGCTGAATGCGTTGGCAGCCTGGTCGAGGTTTGTCCATTTCCTAAATTGGTTCTTAGAATACATACCCCATATAAGCTGCGAATTATGCTACAAATCCTGACCTTGGTTCCTTGATACACCTATTCCTGAAACACCATTCAAGCGTCAGGAAAAAAAAGCTCGGAACAGAGTCGGTCAATGGTTTTGGTCCTATTATAGTGTATCTCCAAGTACAAATACAGTGAGTTGTCATTTCTTACCTGGTTCAATTAATTTGACGAAAACTTTGAAAGTATATGAATATAGAACCCTCGTTTCTCCCGAATGTGGTCTTGTTAGCTTCGCTCACGACGAACTTCTACTAGACTCAAATGTTCGCCGCTTCACAAAGGCGAGACAGATTCAAATAGGTGTTAAGTATACGAGGGTCTTGGGTTGATATACCCGTGCTTTTGTTACTCGGGGGATCGAGTGTGTCAATCCGATTTAGTATAAGATATGCCTTTCTTTTTGAGTCGATTAAATTAAGCTTACAGTCTGGTTTCGGGTTAGCAATGTCTGTATGAACTCTCCGCAATCGGCTGGTGTAGCAGACGGCAGCTCCCATTTATTTGTCGACTTTTATTCTTGACACCCCCATAATACGAGACCTGCGATCGCGCTTCTTCGTTTGGGACCCTCACCTCGTTGTCGTTGTCTGCTGCTGGATATGAAAAGTTTCGAACCGGACGGAGTTTTTTGGGCAAATGCATTGGTGCATGTTTATCTCGGTCGAGGTTCGTTGTCACACTGTTTTCTCTAAAAAAACAAAAGGGATTTATTCGTTGGCTTCTTTTTTGGTTCATAGAGTGGCGTCGTCCTCCAATACCCTGTACAACCCACGGATTGTACAAATCTTGAACTGGTCCCTCGACACACCCGCTCTTGAAACGCCAGCCAGTGGCCAACACTAGCAGGGAAAAACAACTTGTAATGGACGTTGGTTAATGGTTTTGGACCGAACGACGTGAGAGGGAATTTGCGACTGCTGAGTCATTTGGAATCCATCCCAGGCAACAGCCGTTTCACCTCATGGAAGACTCGATGAAGTGGAAATTCCAGCAAATCCTAGGCGCGCAATTGGGCTATCGCTTTCAAGTTACCACGATACCAACTTGAAAGCCCCTTGCTTCAGTGAAGGAAGACTTTGTACGTACAGTACAGAACGAGGGATGGAGATCTGAAAATCATTATGTACTAGTAGTTTGTCCAGTAAATCCGGCTAATTAGATACACAAAATCGATCCTATTCGATCCTGGCTAACGTGCTCATAGCCTGCAAAATTTGTTAAAAGTACGGAAAGGAGACGTGGTATCCTTCACTTACATTACAAAAAGGGTTCAGTCCTCAGTGTCAGATTCTAGGGGTGTCCCTGGCTCTATCTTTTCCTCAATGCTTATACCGACAATGATTACATCTTCCAAATCACTCCCTTTCCATTCGGCCGCCCTGTCCAATAGAGACTGAAGACGAACCGTTTCGGGTGTGTGCATGAATTTCTCCTTGAGCAAAGCCTCAGCGGATTGATTTATGGAGATGTCAGCCCCTAATATCTTTTGGGAGGGCTGGAACAAAGTAAGAGAGGGCAATGAAAACGAGGAGAGGGGCTCACTGCGTAGAACTGTAGACGATGCTTATCGGATTGGAAGCGGCATTTTTGGTTAATGGGAAGTATAAACTTGTACTCGAGTAAATTGAGAGATAACTTGAGTTGGTCTTTTGGTACCATTATGCTGAGACATAGACATCTTGTTTCGAGGAGAAGCAAAAAGTCAACGAGGAGGAGGTCTGCCAGAGGCACCGACATCGTGGTTGATCTGGCGAAAGGGCAACAATTCCGTTGATCTACCGAATATGTCATTGTAAGTACTATCTAAATTTAGTACAGTACACGCGCTTGTACACACGTACTTATCACTGCGTAGAACTGTAGACGGTACTGAAAGTGGGTTTTACGTGTAATTGGAAATAGAAACTCGTGCTCAAGTGAATTGAGAGACGGTAAAACACAAACACCTCCCAAGGAAACACAAAAAGTCGATGAGGAGAAGGTGAACGGCATCCTAATCTAAATTTAGTAATGCTGCATTGTGCTTAATTTAGAATGTCTATCGTTCCCTCAGTGCCAACATGCTAATTCGCCTCTGCCTTTATCGTTCTGGATTTGGCTTACCTATCGATCAGAGATAGCTTGAAGTTCGTAGTTCGTCCACTCTCTCTCATTGTCGTTTAGTGGTGGTATCCTCCGTACCCATTACAAACTGCAGATTCCTCAGTGCACCCGCTTTAAAACTCCATTCAACGTTCCATGGAACGGACGTCAGTCACTGTTTCGCCCCATCTGCTGCAAGTTTCATTCTCTCGTCAGCGAACCTATGGCGTCAAACATTCCGGTTGCCGGTCGCCAAACAAGTTTTATTCGAAGTCTTGGGGGTAATCTTGGGGATCGAATGATGTTAATTTGAGACGATCAAGGTATGCCCCCTTTTTTCACTTTCTTTCGTGTTTATTAATCGAGCTTATGGCTTTTTTAGCGTCTGTATAACTTCCTGAAAACGGTCGGTATAGCAGGTGGAATACCCAACTTCTCGTCGCTCATTCGACCTGCATAACACGAGACCTAGTACGATCGTGTTATCTTTGCCACAGGCTGATTTTGACATCAAGGACGTTGGTATTCCAAACTAGAATGCGGAGGTCTCCTTCGTCGAGTCATCAAACGTCTTGTGGTTTGTCTCGTGCTCGGGATATTTGCACTGGATGTGGGTGTGGTCTGCCAAAAGGCAGGTCAGGGCGAAGGGTTGATGAAGAGATCACCCACAGACCCACAAGGGAGAGTGGACGATTGTGGGTGACAAAAGGAAAATGCTGTGATGAGGAACAAAAGACAGACAGAAACAGAACATGGTGTGGTCGCATGCACTCGGACTATAAGAAGACGCAAGCGCTTCAAGGTAACCACTTCAGAACTTCTCCCCTCGCTTTCATGACGAGCTCTCCTGTTTGGATTTAGGTCCAGTACCACCCGAGACTAGATGGACACCATGGGATGCTGAGAAGGACCCATATCCACGTTGTCTCCTGTTTCAAGGTCAGTGTTATTCCAACAAGTGTTTGGCATATGGTATGAAGGCGTCTACGGGGAGTAACTCAGCAGCATAACTCGAATTGCTGACTGGAAGGTTCCACTCGTAGAAGTCTGAGCCTGGAGTTCAAGGAATTGGAGAAGCCACTATAGTGGTTTGGTGCTGGGACCAAAGTTTCCAAGTCGCTCGGATTGAAGAAATCCTACTTAGTGGTACCCAATTAGTGGGGTGTCGAACCCTAGCCTCAACTCTGGACCTCATCATCATAAGATGGAACCTCACTTCCATCCGGTTCAGAGTTGGTTTCAATCTTATTGTGCCGCTTGACAGCAGTGTTGTCATCATCGTGCTGGGTGGTCAGGAGATTCGAATCAGGGTGCGCGTCTCTCTGATGGGTGGCCATGGTGTTGGATTAAAGGAAGTCGAGGGATGAACGGCGTCTGGTGAAAAAGACGCGTTGTTGCGCGATATGTTGGTGTAGGTACAGACAAGGGGAAATGGGGCAGAGAAGTGGATGGCGCCACAGCTGTGTCGTCCTCGGTCTGGATGTCTTCTGGGTTACCTCATTTCCAGGCCTTCTGTGATATTCTCGTCGCTATTTCTTGGCGATTTTCTAAATCCGGGATAGGTAGCTTACCACTGCACCCATCCGAATTGTCATGTATGAAGTTCCACACTGAAAGATAAAAGAAAATATCTCATTCCTGGTGGTGCTAGTAGTCTGTGCAGCAAATCTGGCTAAATAGAGACATAAAATCGATCCTGATCCATCTGCAACATTTGTTAAAGATAGCAAAGGAGATGTCGTATCCTCTACTTACATTACAGATTTAATCCTCGGTTTCGGATTCTAGAGCTGTCCCCGGCTCTATCTTTTCCTCAATGCTTACACCAACGATTATTACATCTTCCAAATCATTCCCTTTCCATCCGGCCGCCCTATCTAATAGAGACTGGAGACGAGCCGTTTCGCGTATGTGTGTGAATTTGTCCTTGAGCAAAGACTCAGCGGATTCATTTACGGGGATGTCAGTCCCTAGTATCTTTTGGGTGGGCTGAGAAGGGTAAGAGAGAGCGATGAAAGTGAGAGAGAGAAAAAGGACTGGCTCACTGCGTAGAATTGTAGACGATGCTTATCGGATTGAAAGTGGCATTTTTGTTTAATGGGAATCATGAACCTGTACTCAAGTACATTCAGAGAGAAATTGAGGTGGTCTTTTTCTATCATTGTGCTAAGACAGAGACATTTTCCCTTGAGGAAAAGCACAAGGTCAACGAGGAGAAGCTCTGTCAGAGGCACCGACATCGTCGTTGATACAGAAACAGGAGTTAGTATAAGTGTATCAAATCGGCATCCCGGCATCGTGCTTAATTTAGAACGTCCATGGAGTCGTAGATACACCCGCTCTGAAACTCCATTCAGCGTTCCATAGTCAGTGGTTTGGTCCAATAGCTGCAATTTCCATCCCCTGTGCAGCGAAATTATGGCGTCCAATATCTCGGTTACATTGAATCTTCCTCCTTCAACACTTCCTGAAAACCGCAGAAGGGGGTCTGCATCGCCTTTAACGCTCCCAAATTACCAACCTATCTCAATTCAACCCATCCGCATTTGGCTTTCTAAGTTCTCGATCTCTCTGAAGTGTGTCCGATGGGCACGATGACGACGACGTCATTCGTTGTTGTTGTCAAGTAAGCAGGCTTGGGGATGGAAAAGACATGGTCAAATGATTCTGGTTGGAGGTGTATACTTAAAACAGGACAGAACCTTGTGGCGGTCCCGTCGGGCACGTTCATCCTCTCCTTTCTACTGCTTCATTAATTTGTCAAAAACATATAGATCCCTCGTAGGCCGATTTTCCGAATGTGGTCCCCGTCGAGACCAACCGCATCCTCTATCAAACACAAGTATATGATGCTTCACATGGCGAGACGAATCATCTGTCTCCAAAGAGGCTTTATTCGACTTGATGCAATAAACCCGTTCTTTTGCTTCTTGGAGTGAGGTTTCGGGTCTAGTACGTTAATATGAGACGATCAAGGTATACACTGCTTCTTTCATTCTTTTTTCGCGTTGAATGAATCCCCGTAATCGGTCGGTATATCAGGGGGAAGGACCTAAGTCCTATTACTTTGTCGGCTCACAATCCGATAATATCGACTCGCATAACACGAGACTCTTTGTCTGTCACCCTCAGATGCCAATTTCACCTTCATCACAATCTGAAATCCAGGGTGCCGATGGTCCCAAATTCGAAGGTCTCCTTCGTTGCGCCATTAAGCATGTTTCTTCGTTTGATTAGGAAAACAACACCGGTATCAGCACCAGTGGCTGTGGGATGCCAACGTCTTCATCGACTGCTTCCTATCCGATCTGCATCCTCCAGTGTTTCATCCCATCAACATCAACGACAACATCGACCTATAGTCCACCAGCACCACCCAGCCACCCCTCCAAACGTCAAGAACAACAAATACCGACATATAGTGTGGATTCGTCGAATATGAATACGTTCGCTCGAATTTGATGGCGTTAACTCGAACGGACGTCGGAGCTTGCGGGTGCAAATCCGGTACGTTTTTTTTTATTCCCGTTCTATTGGTCCATTAAGCTGTCATAAATAGAATAGTCAATTTTCCGAATGTCACGGTCTCGCGATCTTGGTTATCAAAAAGTATTTGCTACTTCACATGGCAAGACGGATTACAGGTCTCCAAAGAGGCTTTATTCAAGGTCTTGGGGGTGGGGATCCCTGATTGACGATGAGACGATCAAGTATGCTCCACCATCTTGTCCCACTTTTTTCGCGTTGATTAATGGCTTTGTTAGCGTCTGTATGAATCTGTCAGTATAGTAAGTTGTATTACTTTGTTGGCCGACAATCCAATAGAAATTCTTGTCGAATTATTATATGCTACTTACCATGAATTATTTGATCGTGATCGCTTGTAGCTGGATGATGGGAAGGAGCGCAACTGCACCATTTCCAGGTCGTCAGTCATCCAAATCTGGGATAGGACTGCTAATCGCACGTATATTACCATAGTGCCCATCCGAAGTGCCATGTATGAAGTTCCGTATTCAAGTTGAAATATAGATCTCATTCCTGGGGTACATCGAGTCTCAATACCACCTTGTATTCGGTGACAGTGCTGTAGCTGAATTTCGTTGCCATTGCACAGGAGGCAAGATCAGTTAGGTATACTGCATAGGTAAACATGAGCAGCCTATATAATCACTAAGTCTTGAACAAAACCATCGCTTCTTCTACCAAATCAACTTGCTTATTTGGAAATTTCGCACTAAAGGATATTAAGACTGTTTTCTTTGCCTTACGCAGATCAAGAATCCGTCGCAATTCACCCTTGGTTACTGGGATCTGCTGTTCTTGGAATAATCGAGTTGTGATGATCAGCTCATCTAATGCTCGGACTTGACCTCCTCCCAACAGGTTGATTGTTGAAAGGCGATTCTCCATGACTTTGAGGTAAGGTGAATATTTGATGCGTAGACTTCCCGATAGGTGGAGTTTCTCCAAGTGGGGGAGGAATATAGAATCTTGTGTAGGATTGACCACTTGAGATACAGGCGAGCTAAGGTGCTTCGGGAATGGTAGAAGGCGTGCATCCCCCGTATGTTGATATTTAGCGAAGTGAAGTTTTAATGTCTGGAGCACCAATGTGTCCCGAAAAATGTTGATTAATTCTTCTCCTGCTGGTCGATTGGCGAAGGACACTTCCAAAGATGTTAATTGATGTGACGAACGCCGGAGGAATGGTGGGAATAATTGTTGTTCAGGTGAATTGAAATACTCTATCTTCAGTGATTCTAACGAAGACATTGTTGTATTCAAGAAAATCTGGCATGCGGAGTCGCCGGAAGATATTTTGGCATTTCGAATTGAATCGTTAATCATCGGGATGCCTGTTGGGGGCCGAGCCATTCTATTCAGTACTGTAGTACTGCACTCGAACTCGACAAGTGATTTGGCCCTGGAAAGAATGTCGACTACTTCCAACGCGGGCAACTTCCAGGATCTGAGGCGTAAACTTGAAACATGGGGCCAATCCAAATGAACCTTGGAAGGGTGATAGCCATGGATGTAGACTGTGTGTGGCCTGGGAGGATTCTTGCATAACTTGAAATCGATGGAGCAGGACTGGAGGCCTGAATCAATGCGGTGAATGTGAAACTCCTCCAATATTGGTGCAGTGTCTGTGCAGATCCGTGATCCAGATGTAAGGGCCCTGAAGAAATGTTCTGGGCCTGAGATACACAAGTAAGCGATACGATGGATATTTTCATTTATGACAGCCATTGCCTTGGATACTGCGTCGTCCTGAAAATATGTCGCAGACAGAGCGACGGAGAGTGGCCTCACAGGTCCCGACAACCGAAGGTGGTGGTTGACAAGGGGCATGTTTAGTTCGTGGACTTTAATGGAAAATGCAGACCACAATTTCGGGATAGAAAAGACCAAGTCCCGCCACCTGTGGCAGACCTTGGCCAACTTCAGCGGATGGGGGGGTTGTGGCTCACGAGTAGAGGTATCTCGATCCCAACTACAAATTGGATAGATGGCAGGAAGACATGCTCGAAGGACAATATCGGACATTATTTCATTCGGAAGCTTGTCGATTCCGCATTCGTGGAATATCCTGCGTTTCGAGATTGAAATGGAATGATGTCTTCTGTGGAGGTCTTTCAACTTTGAATGCAGTTCTTCCACTTGAATTTCGATTTGAGCGAGTTCGGCGCAGGCTTCGCATGGATTATCGTTGTGATCAGGTCGATTGCAGGGGGGATTGTTGGAGATAAAATGGATTGTTTCGGTGGAATTATCACCATATTGAGATGTTATGATCGGCATTTCTATCTATGATGCAGAAACGTGGTTCTCTGGGTGGGGTTCTGAGTGTAAGTGGGTTGTAGTTGGGCGCCCACACGTCCAAAAGTCATGTGCTGAGTCATAGACGGACCGGTCACCGGTCTACATTTGAAACCAAGTACATCAAACCGATTTGTGTCGCATCATCTGGACTTTCGTTGAACAGAAAATCCACAGGCGGCTTGGATCACGTAAGTTTCTCAAAGCATTGACTTACGATGAGGTGTTCGTCGTCTACGTCGACATCGAGGAACGAAGCTTGGGCTTGGAGTGCGGAGAAGCCATAGCCGAGCAATTCAGGGTGGCACTATGGACTCAGAACGGGATAGAGTCTTTTGGAAAATGAGTTGGTGCACGCTTATCTCGGTGGAGGTATTGTTACCTGTTTTTTCCTCTGGGCAAGTTTTTTAAATTCATTGACGTTTCACTCGTAGAATGATGATACCCTCCATACGGACAGATCCTTTTCTTTTTTTTGGGGTATTTGATCGGCAAGATTGCTGGACATACTAAGTACTTCAATATTCAGGAATGCTAGTTATCATCAAGGAAGTCTATATGCGCAGTAGGGCCAAGTTGGAAGCCAATAATGGTAACAATGGCAATTCTATCCCGGATTCTCACTATCGCCCAATATTTGTTACAGGTGAATCACTCTGATTCACTCATGTAAATGGAAATGAGAAAGTACCTTACTATAATACTGCAACCGAAAATTCAAGTCTGAGTTTGGATGTTTGTCATCACCCTTAGCTTACAGCAGAGTTCTATTCATATATGATATCGGGCCATTGGTTTCCTTACGCACAATGGTAATTGTATCTTCAGGTTAGCCTACATATCTATTTCTTCGACGTCATTGAAACTGAATTATTAGCCAGGCTGACCGCTGTCAAGTTTCAACTAACAACACATAATGGATTTGATACGACTGAGGTGGATACTTGGACGATTTTTCTAGGGTTCCGTTAGAAATAGTCTAATTCGTCACATCAATGTTAGTAACCTGTTATTAACCATGTTAGTAACATTAGTCCCTGGAGGGTCACTTTTTGGCTTGTTAGAAATGTTAGAAATTGAGAAA
>JAIUJM010000863.1:0-11795 GCA_026262225.1 Inosperma sp. D86 | reverse complement strand
ACTCATAAACGCTAGTATTCATGTATTCATGCTGAGAACGTCGCGATGAGGTGCTCAGCACCGTCCTAGATGATAAGGCGATATACTCTTGATGGCATCGTGATGCCATGCCAAGGTAGTGATACTAGTAGAGCCGGTGTAGTTTGGGAACCATGATTTTTATTGCATTCATTTAACTACTCGAGAAATTTGACCTTGGGAGCGACATTAAATTCACAAACCAGAAATATTTTAATGTAAATTGTACCTTGAGCGGGGGAAGGAAAACAATGAGGAATCGTGACTGCATGTTTGGAGATGAATATAAAGCTTCTCGCCCATTGTCGGACGATCAAAGGAACATGCCTTCTCAATTCCCAATATATATGGTGCCTCCAATTTGTGTATAACCAGAGACACCATTACACACGTCTAATTTCCCAGGTCCATCCAATCTAAATGTCTCATGCACATCTTTTTTCTTGATGTTTTTACCCCCTGCCATGTAACTCATGCTTCGATCATATCGATGATCTCGCTGAGGCTTCTGCTGGACTCCATGTTCCATCTTCGCCATAGCGTCTAATTCGAGAGGCAATTTAGGGACCTAACGTCGTGGTTTCAGAGTCTTTTAATGTTATAGAATAATAAAGCGTTTTCTTACGGCAAATCGGCGAAGTGCTTGATACAGTACATTGCGGTAACCTTCTACTTTCCCCATTTGGTCATAAGGCGAATTCGGCGCCATCACGTGTTTGATGGAATTGAGAGTTCTTTTGCAATTGCAGAATGATAAGCGCGTACATCGTAAACGAAAAAAAAGGTGTGTACTCCTCGATAGCTTTTATATCATCCTTAAATTCTGTTTCCCAGTCCTCTCGTGTCTCTGCCCGCACATAAGAATGAAACATAACGGTGATGAGGTCCGCAGCAAGTCTCGCCAGATCTTCATAATTCTTGCGTTTCTGCGTAAACTAAATAATCGTCACAGGTACAATGCGTTTCTTTGTAATGCACTAAGTACCTGTACAGACACCGCTTCAGATTGTATGAGCAGCAAGACGCTCTCGGCTGCTTTGCGTAGAGGCGCAACATTTTTGGCCGCGTTGTTGAGTACCTTGAGGATTGACACTTCATTGTCACCGTTGAACCATTCTCCCGGCTGTGTCGTGTGACTCAGGGTTTTGGTGAAGGCTTTGGATGAATAGTTATAAGACATCATGGGGAAAGCAAGATAGTAGTATCATAGGACCTAGCGGGCTTAATTATAGGCTCATGGGCGGTTATCGAGATCCTACTAGTGCCCTATTGTAAGAAAGCTAGATTGACACTATCACCCATTTTGTACCCTTTTAGGACTATAATACAGTTTTTGACAATCACAGGGCCACTTCCACCTTGTATTGTGGGCACTGGGCGCTGCAATTGTCAGCGTACGTACATGTATCACCATGGAGTCGTAGCCTAGTATCTGTGCAAAATCCAACCCCAAATGTATTTCATACGTATATGAATTGTTGTTGAACAATCGCGTACTTATGACAAGTTCAAGACAAGGTCTCCCAATTGGGCAACGCAGATCCCGAATACTGTATTTATATTTGGCCCGCTGATGGGCTGCACGGCCCTGGCGGACTTCTCTATGGATGTGCGTCGCCGAAGCATGCGTTTGGATCTCCCAACAGAACTCCTCCAGATACAGTAGCTGTATTTCACCTCTACGATCCTTGATTCAGCTCAGTCTAACTTGCAACACCTTTAACTACATCGCACTTGCTTGCTTTTTCAATAGGAATCAGGGTTGTTATTATTTAAGAGGAGCATCTCATCGCCATGTGGTTCCCGTTCTATCTTTTCAGCTCAGTACAGTGGATGATACGTGGTGCATTGTGGCTGGCACCTGTCCACAACATCGTATTTTACTTCAAACTAGGCATTCTGATGGACATGCCGATAATTAGGAACTTGACTTGATGAGCTTATGTGAGGATTATCTTCATTCTTGAGATCAGAATAGTGAAAATTGGAGCTGCCACGACGTGAAAGTGAGTCAGTGAGCAACAAGTGAGCACTGAGCAGTTGAAAACTTTGATTTATATTGCATTCTTTTAACTACTGGAGAAGTTAGGAGCGACATCAAACTCACAAACCAGAAACAATTTTTTTGGTAAGTTATAGGGGAAGGAAAACAATAGAAGCAAGTCCTTTGAGAATACATGAGAAACTGGGTGGCTCATGTTTGGAGACTAATCCCAAATGGAGTTAAGTTCTTTGACCATTTAAAGATCAAAAGAACAAACAACTTACTCTCAATCCCCAAAATATGTGCTGCCCCCTATCTGTGTAACATCAGAAGCGCCTTTATACGCGTGGAATTCTCCACGTCCTCTCATTCCAAGTCTCTCTTTCACATTTTTCTTCTTGATATTTTCAGCCCCTTCCATGTAACTCATGCTTCGATACACTCGTTGAAGCTTCTGCTGGACTCCATGTTCCATCTTCGCCAGAGTATCTAGTTCCCGAGGCAAAGGAACCTAACGTCGTGGTTTCAGAGTCTTTTGATGTCATGGATAATAGAGCACTACTTACCGCAAATCGACGAAGTGCCTGATGCAAATCAGTACGGAATTTTTGAACCCTCTTTTGGTCGTCAAGTGAATTTGGCTTCTTCAAGTCGTAAAGAGTGCTATACGTAAAAATGATAAATGTTATCATCGAAAATCGACAAACAAAAGGGGTGTACTTCTCAATAGTTTCTATATCATTTTGAAACATTTGCTCCCATTCCTCTAGTGTCTCCGCCCTCTGACAAGAGAAAAACATAACGGTGATGAGGTCAGCCGCAAGTCTCGCCAGATCCTCATGATCTTCCTGGTGCTTCAGAAACTAAATAGTCATCACAAGCCTAATGGGTTGCACTACGTACTTGTCCATGATGTTTAGATTTTATGAACGTCGAGGCGAACTTGACCACGTGTTTAGAGCCTCAATACATTTGGCGTTATCAACCACTTTGAGGATTTCGGCTCCTTTCTTTTCTTTGAACCATTCACCCGGTTGTGTCGGGTGATTTGGAGCTTTGGTGGAGGCGTTGGATGAATATTTGTAAGACATCATGGGAAAAGAACGATAGTAGTCTGAGTATCGTAGTGCTTCAAGTTAGAGGGCTTAAATATAAGCGCATGGGCGGTTATCAAGATCCCAGTGTCCTATTGTGAGAAAGCCAGATTGACACTATCGTCACCCACCTTGCACCTTTTTAAGGCTGTAATACAGTTTTTGACACTTCCACCTTGTGTTGTGGGCGCGGTAGTTGTGACCATACGTACATGTATCGCCATGGAGTCGCATCTTTCTATCCTTTGTGCCAAATTCGACCCCCAATCTAGATTATGTATTTTATCATACATATATAAAATGTTGCTGAACAATCGCAGCGTAGTTACAACGTAGTTATGACAAGTTCAAGACAAAGGTCTCCCAATTGGGTAACGCCGATCGATCCCTACCATTTTTGGTCCGTTGATGCGTGACAGCCCTTTTGACAATGTAGACTAACTTGAAGTTGATCTATCATGGTGTGCAGCAAAGTATGCATATTGGATTTCCCAACAGAACTCCTCCAGATAGTTGTATCTCACCTCGACAACCTTTCCTTGATTCAGCTCGGTCTGACTTGCAAAACCTTCAACTACATCGCACTCGCTTGCTTTTTCAATAAGAATAACATCTCTCCGCCACGTGGTTCCGTATTTTCAGCTCGCGGAGTGTCACCAGAGGCGCTATGGGCAGTACGTGCTGCATTATGGCTGGCACCTTTCCATACCATCATTTTCTACTTCGAACCACCCTTTGACAACCTTCTTCCGGACATCAGTGGACTCTACCACCTAATCAAATGGTTATCCGAAGTATCATTTGTATATTTTAATTTTTTCGCGATGGACTTCTCTGTTCGGGAAAATGTTGCCCACCGGCTGGATCTCTATCGGTGGACCAACGCGCTTACCATGCTGCTGGATATGGTAGTTGAGAAAGGGTGCACACACCTGTTAATTCAAGGAGGCGGAAGGATCAAGTTCGCATGCGATTCACCCAAAAGGAGTATATCACTTAGGGATTATTTTACGGAGTGGACACGACTTCCGGGTCGCGCTGGTCATGATGTGCAATCAAGTGAGCTGGTCGATGGATTTTTTTGACCGATTTCTGACTTTCATATAAGAGGTACCAACGAGTTCCAGAATAAGCACCCGTCCGAAGCCTTCGTCCCCAAACAAGGCATCCAGTATAGGAACTTCAGGAAGTCGAGGTGTGTATAGCCGTAGCAAATGCTGTGCTTTGCATGACACTCACCAAATCCAGAAGTTGCACAGAATGGCCTTCCATTTCTTCAAAAACTCACAACTCTCTGGACAACGCAATGGCTTCAAGTTGCCACAGATGAGCAGGGTCACGGAGGCTATGGTGGGAAAGGAGTTGACGAGCTGCCGATTGGACAACTTTCAACTATGGCTACATTGGATTCTCAGGTAGAAGACGAGCAAATGAACGCTTCGCGTTTATCCACGTTCTCTATTCATTCCGATTTGTTGCTCCAGCCTTCGTTTATCCCCTGGACATTGGAAACCATATCCACCTCGAGAATCACGAAATTGTCATTCGATTCCGCTCATGTACCAACTTCAACATGGTCGTCCCTTCTACACGCCATTGTCTTACCAGAGCTTGAAGATTTTGAAATCTTGACCGACGATACGTTGTTTCCTGGCGAGCATAGCCATCCTCGATTTGCAGATCTTCAGTATTTCTTCGCGAGGCACCCGGGGATCCATACTTTGCTCCTCAAAGGTGTGGAAGACTTCCAAAAACCACCGACCATCGAAAAGCCGATCCTACCCAACATATCATCTCTCATGGCCTATTCCACATATATCGTCAGTTTTCTCCGAATGCACCAGTTGTTTCCCGACACCCTGCTTCGACTCAAGTCTATAACGATATCAAGCGGTGACTGCTCCTTGGACGACGCTGTCATTTATGATCTCTTCGATGCCGCTCTAGGCCTCCTTACCAATTTCACTGGGAAACATATCGCGCTGACTTTACGATTCGCATCGGGATTGAACGTGTCAGCATGGTTTGCCAATCATGTCGCCTTAGGGACGGCAAAGAGTGTCCTATCCCGCTTGACTTGCGTGTCCAATTTGACCATCTCAGCCCGATACGTTGTGCAGTTTGCGACCTTTGTGAAACATCTCCCGGCTTGGTTAGGCCTCTTTCCGTACCTCGAGTCTGTCAATGTCGCTGATTTTATTCACGAGTTGAAGTTACGGGAAGACAAGGAGTTTCTGGAGCAGATCATGGAGAGGTGTCCTCGAATTATTGTTCGAGTCGGAGGAAAACCAATCCCTAGAGATTAGCAATGACAACACACTGCTAATTTAATTTGTTGTATACTTGGGTTTCATGTTACATATAAGGGTGTGATAAGATGTGATTACTGCCCAACAATAAGATCGATTCGGTATAAAATCCGAAATATCTCCATGATGAATACTGTCCTTTGTCCCATGTTCCGAATTATCGTTGTCTTGCCAATTTGTCCAAACGAGATATCTGACGAAATCCGTTGCCTTCCGTTGCCTATTGCACAAAAAGTCCTAAAATCCATGATAATCGCGATGGACCTTCCAAAAATCTGCAAAGCGGGCTCTAACATAACCGAGAATAACGAGAGAGAGTTTATGTTGTCTCGAAATGCTTTCCTCTTTTGGGGTTCGCCCGTCGTTTTTCCGCGGCTTTGCGCAATTTCCTGCCTGGTCGTACAACGATAACAGGAACAGGGGAATGCGCAAGGCAATACCTATCGCAAATAGCTTTTAGTTTAGACGCCTAGGACTAAATTAAATCATATTCTTACTTGCTAATGCTTCCAATGGTGGCCGTAACGCCTAGACCTTGGGCGAGACCCACACTAAGTCCCTGGACAAAACTTGCTCCGAACCGTCGACCCCGAGTGCCGACAACGAGGGAATCAGGGCGATAGAGTGCGATGAGACGATCGATGGTGTCTGTAATTTTGCCTGGGATATATTCGAGGATGAGTGAGACTTTCCGTTGGGGATCGTACTCGACACTTCTTTCTTGGATCGTCCTCATGAGTTCACGAGCTTCGTCACGGACGATGTCGTGATCTTTGTCTGTGGAAAGGATCAGTAAAAAATCGAGTTATAAAAATCGAATGAAACATATGTACCAAGGACCTCCTCATCCGCCCCACGAAACACGATCAATTCATCTCCATCTTGGACGAGTGACTCGAGACACCATTCGAGTGCCTCGCTTCCACTCTCATCCGCACTGGCTGCACATAAGAAAACACGGGTATTGCGTGATCTCCTATATCCCTCTGTCTTCACTTGAAGTGTGAAGCTGAACATACTAGCCGCAGGGTTCTCGAACGTATCAAAAGATACTTTATGGGTATACGAAGGCGATGTCGCAGCATGATGAGTCAACGGTGGATGCTGTAGTAACTGTGTATCTGATTCAAGCACAGAGGACGCCGAATGTGTGCGACTCAAAGTTGTCGATGGGCTTGGTACGAAAATTGATGGCAAAGGAACTCTGGATATCAGTGGAGACGCAATTGGGGACAACGGTAAAGCACTGGTCGGTGTCGTTGGGCGCGATGTGTGTTTCATTGCGCTGCGCAACGGGAGGGTTGTCTGGTTTGCCATCGTTGTTCTTGACGTCTGCTGAAGCTCGGTAGTGATTGAAGTGAAGGCTGAGACTGTCGGAGTTTGAACTTGATAGCCCAAGTTGAGCGACCCCTTTTTCTTGCTCATCACGACCACCTTCTCCCAGTCTATGAGATGTCCGCCAAAGGTTCTGCCACCGAAGAATTTGACAACAAGTCTGTTACTCAAGAAAGAGATAATGAGTCTTCAGAATCTGAGGAACAACAAGACAAAGAACAGTCAGCTTCGCCATCAGCTTCGTCTTCGCCAGAGGTCCAAGATAATGCGAATGAAGAGTCGGACCCGACCCCAGAATCAAGGTCACCAAGTTCTGGATCAGCGACGGCAGCAACAGCAACAGCAACACAGTGGCAAGCAATCTGGACGCCTCAATACAACGCCTATTACTTCTACAATCCCGTAACCCAAGAAACAACGTGGACAAACCCATTACAAGCCTCGGCAAGCTCTTCATATACTGCTTTATCGGCTGATCAGACAGCGCCAGGTGGGCCTTCGAATGGTAACGACGGGAATGCGGAGAACGCGGCGGCTAGTTCTAGTTCAACCGCTACAACCGCTGAATCTCAATATTCTGCTCTGCAAGCAGCCGCTATTGCCCAGGGCATCGACCCAGGCTTGGCGCACCTAGATCCAACATTGCTTGCCTCTGTGCAAGGCAGTTCAAGCGTACCGGGCGGTATGTTTTTTTTTGTTTTTTTTATCGCTATTGATCTTGAATGCTCATTTGCGACGTGAATAGATGTGCCAACGTTCACTGCACAATTCAACGCGCATACCGGTAAATTTGCAGCTGCTTCGTCTCGAACGCCGGGTCACCTTTCTGAATACGAACGTATGAAGCGAATGAGCGAGTTCTACTTTGACGTTAATAAGTGGGAGGAAGACCTTGCAAAAGAGCATGATGAAGAGAGTAGCTCAGGAAAGAAACGAAAGCGTCCGACGAAGAAAGACTTGGTGAGCGCATTCAACATTTGTTTTGTCTGATATATCCCACTCAATGACTTTCTTTTAGGAACGATTTAAGGAGCAAAAACGATTGAAGAAAATTGCTAAAACTGCATGGCTGCGTACATAAGATGAGAATGTAATAGTTAGAACATGAGATGAGGATGGAAAATTCTGTAAAACGTTCAAGAATTAAAAGACCATAAGTGGCAATCACTTTGGTTAGCGAAATACAAAAAATATAAAATTAAATGGACGCTGTGGGGATCGATCCCACGGCCTTATGCATGCAACACTTAATGCAAAGCATACGCGCTACCACTGCGCTAAGCGCCCTTATGAAATGGTCCGGTAATGCCTTTTAAGTGGCATGTCGGTGAATATTGCTCTCCTCATTACATTTACAGTGAAAAAAACAGACATGGGGGAAGACGATTTCTTTCCCTTCTACAAGATCGCTTATACCATAAAGACACCAGGTCCAAGGAAACGTATCTCGGAAAGTTATTGGGTCAATGAGACACTTCAATTATGACCACCACCATAGACGGATTTGATAAAATATTTTACACAAAACACCGCATCTCCAAGTCTTCTATGCTTTGATCCTAGTCGTTGAGGACGCTACTAATACCCGTTTTACACGAGCATTCGTGGGCGAAGTCGCGGGGGGATGACCTCGAGATATAGAAACCGTCTGCAAAGCACTCTCCATTCTTTTGAGCAATTCAAAGATAACACTCATGGGATCAATTCGTGTTCTCCGAGTCTGCTGTTTGGCCGGGCCTTTTAATTTTTCAATCGCTCTCTCGGAGAAGATCAACGACCTCGGCGATGTCTTCGCATGTGACTCTCTCATTGGGAACCTCTCAATCGACCACATGAATATTCATCTCACTACCGCTCTACTCTCGGCTTCTGGAATACAAAAACAACCTCCAACTCCACGGCCAACGGGTCTCTAAAGGTATCGTGTTACTCGGACTCCAGGATCCCAATCCACTTCTTATGCCCGAGCCGATGATCAAAGAATGAGGGCTTCGTAATAGTCGCTCTTATCCACCTTGCTGTCCTTGGAAGTAGGGTAGGTGAAAGGGCAGAATTTAGGCTTTCTAGTACCGGCGGGGGAGTCTAACGAGCCCTTCAAAGCATGTATTCTCAAATCAGCCCCTTTAATTCGGTCGAGTTACTCGATGTGCGTATCATATTCTCTCATAATTTCACTTTTCACTTACCGCTCAACATTAGCGTGTTATTGCCAATCTGGGAAGTGGGTATACCAAGAACATGTCCAAGACTGAAGTCTGGGACTTGCTTTTCCCTGGGAAAGGTTATTGAACAGAACCTGCCAATGATAGCAGCTCCGTTAGTCTGATAAACCTTTAAGTGAGCTCCTGTGAGCTCCTAGTCTTCTATCCTTCTTTCACAATCGCTGACCCGACAACGATTTTGTGTAAATGAGAGTCGACACTTTTCTTTCCTCGCTACGGCGCCGTTTTTTATTTCCTTGTCTGCAATCGTTCGATGTTGACTTGGATATAATGGCATAGGAAGTCCTCGAATGCCTCTAATAAACGGCTGTAGACTTACTTTTGATCAACCGACGTCTAAGTTCAAATGGAGGATCTCTCATGTTTTCTGATGCATGAACCCGCCTGAATAGAACCTTTTTTTTTAATAACTAAAATATTATCAACACTTAATGCAAAGCATAACATACTACCACTGCTCTAACCACCCTTATTAAATAGCTTGGTAACACCTAAGGGACGACATGTAGTTAGTTTTCAGATATCTGATATCATCAAATTCTGAAAATTGATGAAAACAATAGAGGGTATTCAGGCCAGATTTTCTGGCTGGCTAGTCTGTGCAGCTCAACGTTGAGCGCTACATATATAATAAAAGTTGAGATTATTGTGCCCACGCACAAAAATCAAAGTCCCGAGGGTGATTTGAACACCCGACCCCGCGATTGTGGCTTTCGCTGCAATCGCATGCTATAACCACTTAGCTATCGAGACATTGTGACAAGTGTTTAAAGCTGTCCCTTTTACCATCTCCTCTGAGCCCTAATATTAATACGCATAATTTTTTTTTCTTACCATACTCTTTATCAACCCTTGCCAAATTCTGGCTCAGTTATGCCCAAGTCCAATTCAAGCTCTAAGAGGACACCTCGAGAAGGGAAGAAATCTGGCCATTCGATTATTGGAGCACCGTCACAACATAGTCAATCCAGCCGAAAGGGTAAACGGGCATGGAGGAAGAATGTTGACATTGACGATGTCGAGAAAGGACTGGAGAGCATTCGGACTGAGGAACGTGTTACAGGGTGTGGGTTTATTGCTTGTGCTGCATTTCACCTTTGACCAACGTTTTCTAGTGTTGCTCTACAAAAGACACGAGACAGTGATTTATTCCAAATAGACTTGAAGGGAGATGATAAAAGTATGTTGTATCTTGGCTTTTCCTAACGTTGATAATAATACTTTGAAAAACTAGCTCGCAAATCCCTTCGCAAATTCTCAGTAGCTCAGCTTACATCAAGCAAAATTCTAGCCCAGCGATCCGCCATTCCTGCCGTCCTCTCGAGAATTACGACTTTGAACAAGAGGAAATCACCTCTGAGTCGTGATGAAAAGGAAAGGCTACTGCGAATTGCTAAGCGGCCGAGGAAGGGACCTCTGAATAGCATTCTGGATCCTTCAGAATATAAAGCTGGAAGCAATATCTGCGGGCTTAGTGAAGCCGTGAAACAGAGTGGCAGTTACGATGCTTGGGCAATCGAACCTCCTCAACAGAAGTTGGATGACGGATTGGAAATTATACAGAAACTAGCCCCGAAGGTGAGGGTTCGATTATTATTATTATTATTTTGGACTACATTATTTACACATTTCTAGACTCCTGTTGTGAAGAAGCCGCGAGAGATGATTAAAATTCCAGCAGTTACGGAGCCGCATCAGGGAGCGTCGTATAACCCACCTGCAGATGCTCACCACGAACTCCTGTTACAAGCAGCCTCTGTCGAGGCGAAACGAGTCAATCAGGCTCAAGCGTTGGCCAGCATAAAAACTAAGATTGACGCAGCACGGACGGAAGTGGATTTGGAAAGTGGATGGGCTGCGGGTATGAAGGTGCAAGAAACAGATCATAATGTCGAAACGGTTGAAGAGAACCGTGAGAGGAGGCAAAATCTACCCACACAGAAAAAAACGAAGGTACAGAGAGCGAAGGAGAGTCGCCAGTTGGCTCAGGTTAATGTCCTTCCGAATTTGCAAAACATTTCGACTGACACTATATCCCAGAAACGTGCCCTTGCTGAACGAGTTCACCGCCGACGACAATTAGCCTCGATCGATGATGCCAAATCGATTAGAAGAGAGACGACGAGGTTCATGTCTGAACGAGCAAAACTAAGAGAACAGAGGCGACTGACTGTCATCGAGAAACTTCAAAAGCAAGGATTAGTCGGGCAGAAAATTGGGAAACATAAAGTTCCAGAGCCAGAAATCGTCGTTCAATTGGGTGAGCACTTGAGTGAAAGCCTGAGAGGACTGAAGGTATGTTGGTAAATTTTTTTATGCCTTTGCATTCGACTGAACGTTTATATCCAGGCTGAAGGAAATTTATTCCGTGATCGTTTTGAGAGTCTACAACGAAGAGCTCTAGTTGAACCTCGTATTCGTGTCTTGTATGTGTTATTTATCTGCTTGATTCTCGCTATTTGCTAATGCAATTCAAGGCCAACAAAGCGGAAACACCGACTCATCGAGTATGAGAAGCATGCTTGGAAGAGATTCGAGTAGATCATGTTGTACAATACAGCCCTACTCTCTTGTTTTTTTCTTGTTTTTTTGAGTGACTCGGACATCAGCTCAGTTGATCAAAATCAGTCTCGGACGGATTTGGCAATCAACGTCTTAGACTCACACTACCCACTATTGGCCGTCGATTTCAGAAAATAGATCTTGTCTCAGGTGGGATTCAATGGAAGTCGACCGTATCGAAGAAGTTCCTATGCCAGGAAACGTCACCGCTTCTCCAAGACGCATAATAGCACCTGTTGACGATGACCACCCTTTCGATCTAGACGGCTAT
>JAIUJM010000862.1:0-11805 GCA_026262225.1 Inosperma sp. D86 | reverse complement strand
ATAGCGCGACCAGTTTTGACTGCATCAAGGCCTTCCCAAACCATGCCAACTACAGGACCAGAAGCCATGTACTTCACGAGACCAGGGAAGAAAGGCTTGCCCTTCAGATCTGCATAGTCTGTATAATGTTCATCAGAATAGAGTTTCTTAAAAAAGGATCGCCAGTAGAAACTCACGCTTCTCAAGGTGTTCGGTAGTAGCGTGGACAAGCTTGAGTGCAATAAGCTTGAATCCACGTTCCTCGAAGCGTTGGATGATTTTGCCGATGAGTCCTCGATGAACACCATCAGGCTGTCATCAGGGGATTAGTCCAAGCCCAGGAAAAAAGTCCCTCTCTTTCACCCATACCTTGACCATGATATAAGTTCGTTCTTTGTTCGACATATCTGATTGTCTTGAATTTGGGAAGAAACAAGAAAAAGATGAAGGAAAACAGGGGCTTTTAAGCGAGATCTTATCCGACGCGTGACAAGATGGCCTAATAAGACCAAATATGAATTCGGTAACATCGGTGTTCAGTTCTGCTAACAACTTAAAAAACATCGACAATGCTGTTTGGCCCACTAAACCTATCCTTTGCACCCTACGTTCTATCTTCGAAGACATTGTCCAAGTGGTTGACTCCACTTGCTCACTGGTATGCAAATGCTGCAGGTTGGAGGAAATACGGCTTCAAGTATGATGACCTCTGTGTGTATTCGACTTTCACCGTCTTGGCTTCCCAAATTCATGTAGTCTATTTCTAAAGTGCCACAGGAGAGTCCGCAAGTTGAAAGGGTATGATTTATCTTCTTTCTTGTTTTCACAACTAATTCATATACTGCGGTTCAGGCCTTGACCCGTTTAACGCCCGGTGAATACTATGATCGCTCTTACCGCCTCAAGCGTGCTTGTCAAGCAAGTGTCCTCCACGCACCCCTGCCAAAAGAGCAATGGACAAGGCCTGAAGATGTATGTTTGTTGTGAAATATTACCTTTGCTCTCCCACTCAGTAATTTCCACAGGATGTCAGATACCTCTTGCCTTACGTTGAGGACATCTTGAAAGAGGAAACAGAAAGACAGAAGTGGGACAATATGGTTGTAGAACGGAAATGAGTGGTCAAGTCATAGAACTTTTAATTTGATCTTCTGTCCTGCACAATCTTCGGACTTTAAGAAGCTCTTATTTCAAGACCTATGCATTTATTTTACATGTCTTTATAAAATTGTTCACTGACAACGAAAGGCGCTAGCTCAAATAGCCTTGACGAGCGGTGAAATAACTTCACCACCCTTTTGTTTATAAAACGTGATAATTTTCTTCGCAACTGCCGCAATATCTGTTTTGTGTCTCTCGTCAGCGAATTTGGGAGGCCAAAACCTGAGGAGACCAGAACGTACTCGATCCAGTAATCCCGAACTTCTCATAGACCTTTTGATATGGCCCAGAAGCTCCCCAAGCTCTTAAACCATATTGCTGTAAGTGGAAGATCAGCATACACTTCGGAGCTCAGTGCTGTCCTGACATACCTCATGGCTATACTTCTGCCACCCAACAGTCTACGCGCGCCCTTAGTGAACGCTCTTTGTCAAAGTTATGGCTTAACTCACCGAGAGGGCTTCCAACGAAAGGATTGGTGCACCGCTTCTCAAAACGCTCAGGCGATAAGCCTCATCCTGCTGGTCAAATACCAACCAACAGGGCAAGCTAACAATTCTGACTTTAACGCCCTCAAGCCTGAGCTTGCTGGCCGCCTCGAGCGCAATGGCAACTTCACTGCCGCAACTGACAATCGTCAGTTCTTCATTAGCCTCTTCATGGAGAACATAACCTCCACGAATAGCGTTATCGATGGAGGAACCTTGAAGATTCGGCAGGTTTTGGCGTGAGAGAGAAAGGACAGAGGGTGTCTTCTTGGCTTGGACAGCCCACAAGTAGGCTGCAGATGTTTCGTTACCATCTGCTGGGCGCCAGAAAGCCAAGTTAGGGGTGGCACGGAGGACGACGGCCGTTTCAATTGGCTGGTGTGTAGGACCATCTTCACCAAGCCCGATGGAGTCATGAGTAGCTTGATGAAAATTGCTGAGCACAAATAGTGGATTGAGAGGAGCTTTAGGCACTTACCAACCCAAATGACTTGATGTCCACTGAGAGCCGACAACCTCACAGCACCAGAAGCATATGATACAAAGTTCTACAGTGAAAATCAACATCAATATATGCATGAATCAAAAGCAATTCCTACCAAGAAAGTGGCCACGAATGGGATGATACCTCCATAGGCTGCAAGTCCATTCGCGATTGCACCCATTCCATGTTCACGTACACCATATCGGATATACGTTCCGGCATAAGTTCCAAGACCCGTGCTGGGAGGCTGGAAATCTACTGTTCCCTTGACCTTCGTCAAATTACTACCAGTCAAATCTGCCGAGCCGCCTAACATTTCTGGTAGGGCGGGTGTAATGGCCGTCAAAACGATCTCGGACAGTTTACGGGAAGCCTGAGCAGGGTCAGTAGGTTTGTAAACAGGCAGACGCTTCTCCCAGCCTTCAGGAAGCTTGCCGGAAATGCGACGTGTGAGCTCAGCGTGCTCTTTTGGGTGTTGTTGGGCATATTTGTCAAGCAGAGCGTTCCATTCTGTCTCAAGGGCCGCACCGCGTTTGCCAAATGCTGAGTAGAACTCGTAGGTCTCCTTTTGCACGACGAATTTTTCATCTGGTTTGAATCCGAATTTGGACTTCAAGGCCTGGATATCATCAGCCTTAAGAGCTGTTGTGCTTGTCAGAGGTAAAGGGCAAACTGAAAACTGTGCAAGCTTACGGGAGCCGTGAACGCCGTGCGTTCCTTGTTGCTTTGAGCCATATCCAATGGTAGTCCTAAGACGAATAATGGTAGGCTTGCTTTTCTCCTTGCGAGCTTCAGCAATGGCGTTATAGATGTCCCCGTAACCCCTAAAGTAGTCATCTCATCAGAATTGAGCGCAATGACGTCATCGGGGATAAACGTACGTATCGCCGTTATCGACATGCAAAACTTGCCAGCCATATGCGAGGAAACGTTGTTCTACATTTTCAGTGAACGCGACAGCAGTGTCACCATCAATTGAAATGTCTAAAAGAATAAGTTTAGACAGGTAGCTATTTTTGCTAAGAACACTCACGATTATCGTCGTAAATCTGTAAATAGATGGTGATCATTAGCCTCACTTTCAACAAGGTTAAAACTTACCACAATGAGATTTCCGAGCTGCAGGTGGCCGGCAAGAGAAGCAGCTTCACTAGAAACACCTTCCATCAGGCAGCCGTCACCGGTGAACACTAAGAATAGATAAATATGTTGTCGGTAACTAAGCACTGAGGTGACAGTACCATAGGTGTAGTTGTTGATAAGATCAAAACCCTCTTTGTTGTATACCGCGGCGAGGTGGGCCTGAGCCATAGCAAGGCCAACGCCATTTGCGAAACCTTGACCCAGAGGGCCGGTGGTGACCTCAATACCTGTAGATGGATTAGACACGGAAAATAAAAGATAGAACGGATATCTACCATCTGTGTGACCAGCCTCAGGATGTCCGGGTGTCTTGGAGTCAACTTGGCGGAATTCTTTTAGGTCATCCATTGTGAGCTTGTAGCCCAAGAGGTGAAGAAGCACATATTGAAGCGCGCATCTATTATTGAGGTTGTACACCGGACCACCAAGAACATGAATTGCTAATCCACTCACGCGTGTCTGTAAATTATTGTTAGCAAAAATGGGTGACTTGAGAAGTAAACGGACATACCCGTTCGACAGTACAAATCGATCACGATTAAACCATTTTGAATTATTTGGGTTGGCGTTCAAGAACCTAAGTTGAATGGTTCAAGACAACGAGGAAGCATTAAAAATGGTAAAAATGGGTATACCGAGTGAACAATATATGGGCTACTGGGGCCATGCCCATGGGGGCACCTGAAATCCGTGTGAATCAGATACAGGCCACGTCTTCTTTGTAGCGTTATGTGAATGCAGACCTGGATGGCCAGAATTCGCCTTACCAACCGTGTCGACGGCAAGGGTACGAATTGTAGCAATTGCCACATCATCAGCTGGGGTGTGCTTGTAAAAAGACATTCTGGTTATCAGACAGTTGGAAGATGAAGAGATGGCAGAGAATGTCGGAATTTTCGACGTTGTTATCTGAATCCGGAAGCGCGGGCCGGGTTGAATTGGCTCACTCAGCAGGGTTGCTTTGGTCAAATTGATGATCTGTCGGAACAAGTGACGATGCATGCACAGTTGTCGGACCAGAAGACCCTGGGTGAGTTTCTGTTGCTTCGTTCTGGTTCAATTCTGATTCTTGTTCAGTGTGTAAGGAATTTATCCAGGCCCTGGAAGAATGTCATGCAAGGGGCTGGGCCAAATTCATCGGTCAGTGTAATAAGCAGAAGACAAACTTGAACGAATGCTTGCGGAATGAGGTATTTACCATAACGTCAAGGAACGATAACCCAACGATGACCTGTTCATGTAGCGCATAGCCCGAACCACAAAAAACAGAAACAAGTCGAAAGAATTCCAAGCTAAAACGCAGAAGGCTCTCGCTGAATTCCGGGCTCTGTAGACCAGGGTCTGGTGACGCCTTATTTACTCCGGGTCCGAGTAAGCCACGAGAGCCGTTCTCACACCATGACTTTTGCTCAATCCCTCGAGCCAACTAGACCCACTCTCCACCTGGGTCTTCTGCTTGTCAAGAACTTATGCAGTCATCTGTTATCTTACCCACAAGATAGAAAAATAATAGATGTGACGAAAAACGTGGTGCTGTGCGATTATGGGGTGACCACAACACGTTCAGACAACCTTTATGTCGGATCCATCGTACCCAATGCAACCACATGGTCTGCAGGTAATTTAGTCTTTCTCAAGGGAATTTCCTGTTTGGTCCACAGTCCTTGTTTGTGATTCTATCTGACATAGATGCTATCAGAACGATAATACTAATGCTGCTCCCATTGGCCAACTCGCTAAAAAGTGCTGAACAACGCCTTGACAGCGTAGAGCACACCTAATCGTGTCTGCTGTTGCCCTCTAACATGTCTTCTCTCTTGTCTTACCACTTTTGGTCGACATTCAAGGTCTCCATCCAACCTATGTAGACTGAACCTCTTTACGAACACTTCATTGGGGACAGATTCAGATCTTCAACTGTTTGCGGGTTATTAGAGCATCCACTGAGCCGTCGCTACATAATTGTCCGCGTTGCTGGCATTGTTATGAGTGGATAGCCCACGTTTCAACATGACAACCCAAGGCTTTTACATATTATGTAAATCTGTTGTTCTACACTGTTAACCGGGACTCGAGGCCATTGTCGGGATCTAGTTCAATCCCGACCAATAAACATCAGTTTATTTATATCCGGGCTTTGACCTCATGTTGAATTCCAAGAAAGGCAAATGGCTGGACTCTTTGTCATTGTACTTCGTCCACAACCACGACTACAACCACCATTTCTCCCTTACGAATTCCAAAATGCCTGCTACAAGGTCTTCCAGTCAACCATCTCGTTCTCAACCATTTCGAAATCCAAGCGTACCGAGGTCGCATCGGAACGAGAATGTTACCAATGTCTCAAGTCTGAACGACATACTCGTGTCTTCCTCAGAGGGAGAGGTTACAACGAAGCCCCAGAAGAAAAGGAAACATGCGCCAAAATCTAAAACACGTACTCCGTTGATTATTCCGCAAGAAATTATTGAAATCTCCTCTGACGACGAGCCACAGTCAACCAACAACGCCAAATCTCCCCCTGCCACCGCGTCATCTTCTGACCTTGAGCTTGCAGTCATTGCGGATTTTCGGAGACAGATTAGTAAATACAGAGAAGTAAATCAACCTCCGGCTTGTCTTGTACGACACTGAGACTCGCTACTCCTTTCTTCCTAGGAAGCCGCAAAGTATAAGCGAGATTTAGACAGGACCTCAAAGGAGGTAGCTTTTCTTCGGGACGAAAATCATGAGCTGAAAATATCACAACAAAAACAAGGAAATGCACAAATAACTCTGGTGCGCTTTACGATCGATTCGTTTATTGTGGCCTCCCTTGTTCATAAATGTAACTTTTGAAGGACGCGAATAACCTTTCTGATCACCTCGACTGTGAAATATGCACCGCTCGGATGTGGACTCCATATACGTGCGTCCCCCCTCAAACTTACTTTTTCGTTTCCCCAAAGCTAAAATAATTTATGTCCAGTTTGCCAAACTGTGGTCATACCTTTTGCCTCTCCTGCCTCCAAGACTGGTTTGGTTCTATCCAAGCGCAGTTCATTACTAGGCACCCAGGTTACAACCCACACCAACAGCTGGCCAACCTTTACGACGTCCTCCATACCCTCTTGCGTACCCCTCATATCGCCAATTCGCCGCAACTCACGGCTATCCTTTCCCAATTCATCCCTCCCCAACCGGAATATTCGTGCCCATCATGTCGTGAACCCGTGAAATCAAGACCGACGGAAGTTTTTGCTTTCAAGTCTCTTCTTCGAACAATGACGACGGCAATGGGTGAAAATAGCCCGAAAAAGAGTAAACCAGGAGACAAAGCACCTGCTGATCATATTTGGGACGGTTTCTTCCCTAGGAAAGCATAGCAGTACGACCCTTTCTTGTTCACGTTGCATTCCTCATCGTTAGAGTTTACGGTTTCATTGCTCAGACAAGTAATGTACAACAAAGTCAATAGCTATTAGTTCTGTAATGTTCGAAATTCGATCTGTAGCATCGCATTAGCATGCCTCGGATACCAAAATTAGATATCAGAACGTAACAATCTCAACACTAGCAATGTTCCCTGATAAAAGGACCCAGAATGCCGAGCGAAAATTGCTTCTTCAAGTCCCAAGCGCGACTCATGCTTTGGGAACGGATATCAACCACGGTGCCAATTTAGCATTTAAAGTTCTGAGAAGAGAAGCACCATAACGTATAGGAAGATCTGCGCCGTTCCATTGATCTACGAGTCGAATAATCTTGTCGTTCTCATCTAGGTCAACAATAATGATCGATTCGATGACCTGGACAAAATTTGTAAATTTTAATTTCGCATAAACCCAAGAAGCCTTGCCTTTTTACGTTTTAATAACCGCAACGTGTACTCCTGTTCCTGGTAATAGATAATCCTATTTGGATTATCGGTCGACGACATCACCCGGGTTGAGAGTTGTTCCGAATGAGAGACCAACTTTGTCTATAATATTCATTCATTTGAGATACAGCAAGTTAAGAAGACTGGAACTGCGGATAACCAACCAAGGCGAACCACTGCGGATCATCCGTCATATGTCCGTAAGTCACTCATCATTCCAGTCAAGGTCCGGAGACATACCTGCGCTGCATATTCCTTATATCCTTTACACTTTGCCAAGGGATCCTAGAAACGGTGGCCTTTGTCAATCTGCTACTACAGACAAAAGGGCAAGACGACACACCTCAAATTCCGCATCATCACGCCACGACCGCTCGAATATCTCCAATGTTGGCCGACAACAATAAAGCTCCGTCAGGTCATTCAACACCCTTTGATGTTCATGGTTAAGGTCAGTATGATGTTGCTGTGAGCTGCTCCGCCGATGTCTCATGGTCGAACCGCCATCAACTTTAACTCCAGCATAGTGTGCCCCACCAGCAGCGGATTCAACAAGAGCCGGAATGGGGATAGAGCTTGGCAGGATTGGAGAATGATAAGTTTGAGTAGGTAATGGAGATGTTGAGCCTGATCTTGTAATCTTCGGACTGGCAGGTATCTCCACACTTATCGAACGACTATAGAGTCTGTTGGACATCGTGGTTAATGGTAGAGATGGCTCAACCTACATTTGGAGTTTGGTGTTGTCACAAAACAGTTATGGAGACAAAAACAGACTACAGAAGTCATGTGATGCTCAACTCTCATTCCAGGTTGGTGCAGGCAGGGTCTAGGTCTCAAAAGGTCGCGAAAGAAACACTGACCAGCTTGATGGAAGTTACAGCACGATCAATACAAGCTGATGTAAGGTGGCAAAATCAACGTAGCATGTCCTTTCTTCATGTTTCATCATTCATGAGATTCATCCATCTGTTCCTTGCCACAAACCGTAAGTCTTGCCGGGCGTTGTCTGCCATAGGCGAATCGTTCCTAGTACAAGTGTTAGTACTGGTTTCTTCGATAGATACCGGAATGCTTACCATCCTCTAATATAACGGCGAAGAGGGGGCATCAGAAGTTTGACAGATTTCCCAAAGTCATCTCACTCACCGCTACCGCTCGCATACATCTCTCCATCCGGACTATATTCCACGCAGTGCACTGGCCCGTGGTGACCTTTAAGGACTTCTCTTTCTTCCCCATCTAGACCATGAACGCGAACCCATTCATCGCTGGTACTTCCCGTAATAAACCGATCTTGCAAAACTGGATGAATCGATGCCGAAGATGGATTGTATGGCAGGTTCAAACTGAGCGAATTAAGACCGCTCGTTGGTAGTTCGGGAATGAACGCAACAGTCTTCCCTGAGGCGACAACCAATCGTTGTGTTTGCAGGGACAACTCCATGGACGTAATTGGGTTAGGGAAAGCAAGCGAAGTGCTTAATTTCCGTGTGCGGAGGTCCCACCACCTTGGAACCGAAAACGTTGAGATTATGGGGAAACGCGATTTTTTTTGAGTCAACTTACTTAACTCGACCATCTTCTCCGGCTGTTACACCTGTGTGCTCTCCGACCCACACAACGCTCTTTAAGGTTCCATCATGAGATAGTGGACCAGAGTCGCAGAGGAATGAAGGCTCCGCGTCTGGCCGATTAAGATCAAATATCCGGACCTTTTTCTCTTGACCGCCAGTCAATAAGTGTGTCATTCCAGGGGACAAGGCGACACTGCGGACAATGTGATTGTGAGGGAATGAATGAAGGCAGTCGCCAGAATAGGTGTCCCAGACTTTCCTGTACCGAGCAGAATGAAAGATAAGCTAGAAGGCAGCTCAAGTCTTGGTCGTATTACTTACGCGGTGAAATCTGCACTTCCTGATGCTGCTCGTGAACCATCTAGGGAGAGTTTACTGCTCCAAACAGCGCCCTTGTGACCGAGAAAAGTCCCAATCCAGTCCCCAGTCCATTCTCTGAGCATGGGGTTCCCATCTTTACAACTAGAAATTAATAGGTAGGAACCATCGTCTTGGAGTGGAGAGAACGAGAGATGTGTGATAGGTCGAGTGTGGCCGGGTGCCACTAAGGGAGTCGACTTCAAAGGGGTTGACATTAAAAGGTATGAAAAGCGAAAAGATAAGACAAAAAGGTCGTCTGTGGAACACAAAGGCACGAACAGGCGCGCCGCGCACTGGCTTTAGATGAGGGGAATGTTACAAGTCGTGAAGAAGGGAGTTGAATGCAGGATCAACTCTGCTTTTGCCACGCTGCCCCAATCACAGTTTGCCTTTTGTGTCAATTTCATCAAACAAATTTCACACAGCTATGTCTTCCGCTACCTCAGTTGCACACAGCCTGTCTTTCACATCATATTTTACCATCTGTCGTAGCAGGATTCGTCCCTGGAATCGGGAGAAAACTTTGTTTTGTTCATACTCAGGAAGAACTGCGAGGGATGTGCCGATTATTAATAGCTTGGGAGCAGCGTAAGTAAGCGCATGGTAGGCACAGTGACGTCGCCGTCCATGAGCGCAGATCTTGACGTGGATATTTTGAAGGTGTATTGGACTCGGAGTAGGAACAAGATATTGCGGGAATCGAACCCTCACTGCTGACAGAAATCTCGTCCTGCGTGATGAGTGGGACGCTTTGCACTGTCCCTAAATATCTCTGAACCTCTGTTGATCTCCATCTCTCCATTGTCGGGTCAAATAAACCATGTAAATCTAAGCAAATAATATTAAAATTTGTAGCTGAATAAGGTCAGAGAACTGACTACAATCCTTATGAAGAAAAGCTACGCCACGAGGAACATTGTCTTGCAGATATCGGACGGAAGCATATTGTCTTGGTACATAGAGTTCTTCGAGGTCAAGAAAGCCCAAACTAGGTCCAAGCACTTCGGACTTGTGCACCCCATTAGGGCCCTCAGCGTGGAAGTCTCAGAATATATTCAGAGTTGGCAGGTATTTGTTCCCATTGTTGCAAGTGACGAAGAATCTGAATTTCGGAGTTAAACGCTTCTGCAATCAGCATTTTTAGAGACACAAATTTTGTCTGAGATGATGTCTTTCGCCAGCGTATCGATCATTACCAAGGATGATATCCACCTTTGTCTGGAATTGCTGGAAATTTGGGAGAACTTCTGCAGAAGCCATTCTTTTTGCGCTAGCCTACGACCCAATTAAGCCAACTGCAAAAATTGAAACAGAGAAATGATCCTATACTAAATACGAAGGTGGAAGTTTAGTGTCAAGTAACTTGAATGTGTCCATGACCAAATCCACGTGACGTCTGCGAGATAGGCGCTCGAGCGATCTTCTTTAAGCGCGGGCGTTTCTATAGGGTGCCATCGAATCTTTGTGAATTTCTCTAATATGCGACTGGAATTTGTTGAGAAGGACTCCAAGTTTACTGTAAGGGGCTAAGGAGGTGGATATCACAATTCGTGGGACTTCCAGGTTTGCTTCACAGGCTTCAGTGCGCCATGCTGTTAAAATCAATTCGCATAATATATTCAATTATACGGATGCAAAACTCACTCCGCAGGCAGTGTATGGCAATTGTCACCACCCGTGTGTCAGAGATGTTACGCGCAGTTCATCAAATAGGATGTTCAACATTGAACAGCATGTCTGGATTTAATTTCGGGCCACAAATCACTGGAGTACATATTTATTCCTAGTTCAATTGTAAATAACCCAATGACAAGTGGAAAATGTATTACTAGAAAGCCAACGTGATAAAACCTGATACACCGTATGCAACCAAGATGATGCTATAACCCCACAATGTCACGGATTGCCTCTGCATGTCGATGTTCCAGGTACACTATAGGAAAAGGAATGCAATGATCTACTGAGATCAGGGTGAGGATCAAGTTGTATGGCGCCCATATCGGGTCACAGATCACATAAATTCAGGAACATTAAGGGACCGAATCTTTTGTGTTTGCCTCGAGGCGAGATATTACAACAGGGTCCTGTGACCTGCAACAATTGCACTTTCTGAAAGGGAATAGGGATAGGTGTCTTGCTCGATTAAACCCCAATTGGGAGTCACAACCCTGACGCCAATTTACATGCTCACCCGACATGAACGAACGCCAGTTTGAGTTTGAACACTCGTGTCTGTCGCAAGGTCAGAAAAATTCTTTGTATTTACACGAGTAAACGATAATGAAACGGTATTAGTAGCGGACTCAGTGGATCACAGTTTCGTAGGGTTTAATGACAAGGAAGGTTAATATGTAATGGGTCCTGTAGTGTTTGATAGCCACGTGCACGCTGCTTCTAGCGCCCGAGTCAAATTCAATTCACTGCAAGAAGACAAACTTGAAAACAGGAAGGAAAGTGGACTACCATAAGTGAGGCCCCGACTTTTGTTTTCGGCCTGCTTTTGACGGCGCACCAGTAGCAGGTCCCGAAGATGTCTATAGGGAGCAAGTCAAACCCCAATACGGAAGGTCACACCAGCACACCCGCGCCATTGACATTTCTCTTCACCAGCCTGCCGTTTATCGATTATCCTTCATACATCGAGTTGCAAATCGCGAAAAGAACGGTCTCACGCAAGCCACAAAATTCAATTGGAGCACCAAATTGCCTGGTCGTCTAGCATGAACTTTGTCCATCTTTCTATTGTTTCATGAA
>JAIUJM010000861.1:0-11819 GCA_026262225.1 Inosperma sp. D86 | reverse complement strand
TGGAAAGTCACATGATCAAAGAATTTATTTTTAGTCTACATAAGTATTTAGCTAATTTCTCAAGCTATATTTAGAATCAGGGCATGGGAATACTATATTTGGAATCTCCTCATCAAGAGCTATCTAACGGTATAGCTTATGTCTATTTTTAGGAACTTTGATTATCTCCCAAAGTAATCTATCCCCCTTACTTCCATATTTAGCATTTATCTTGTGATACATAAACAATCACATGACACAAATATTATATTTAGAATCACGACAACAATGGCTATCTGATGGTATCTCTTACATAATACTTTGACCACCTCTTTCTCTTATGGAAATTTTCAGAGGGAAATAAGGGCTGATTATTTACAGGATAGTTAGGATATTTCCAGAAAATAATATATTTTACTGGCTGTAGCTAGTGCTCATTAAATATGATATGACCATTGGTGCTGATAACTCCTGTTCATAATTAATTGTGTGGACTAATCAAAAAATTAATAGCTGTTGAATGTCATGTATGTCATCCACATATGTTGCTTCTAAATCTTATAAATGATATGTATACCCTTTGGCCATCACAGCAGATGCATTATAGTTTCTTCCCTGCTTTTTAGCCAAGTATGCAGTTGTATATATGTATGGTTATATTTTTGGTATAAGCCCTATTTGTGAGTAGTTTTCCATCATTGTTGCACCAAACACATAGCAGAATTCCAGGAACATAGCCATTCACAAAGCCATAAAGCCACTTCTAGTGCCAGTGACCATTCTCATCAATTTCATCTTTGTCTGATAATTGGAAAGGAGCATTCCATTTGCATTGGTATAATCCATTCTTGTCTTGAACTAGACAGCTTCACATTCTACGTGTGTGAATCTGTTAGTTTAAGCTCAAATTGTTTAATGTATTCTTCATAATTTTCCATTTGGTGGTCTGTTAAATGCAATTTCCTTTTCACAAGGTATTGCTACAACTGATTCAGCTGACTCCAGTCCAGGCACATATGCATGTAGGTTTGCTTGAATGAATGCTGCCACCTTGTTACAAAAATTTGTACTTTTTAATAAGATAACCATTTCATCAGCTATTAGTGAATCTATCAGCCAGATAAGTATGTAAAGGTGGAGGGTTCTCTAATCCTGTGACTCTACATATCCAAAGTATACATAAACATACTTTTGAAGTAACTGGACTGAAGGATCTGAAATGGGTAGACCTTTCTCTTCCTCATGAATAGCATTGTGTAATAATTCAGCAGTGACATTTGCTAATAACTGAGTATCATAGTCAAAATTTAGGCACTGCATTTGAATTCTGACAGAAAGAAGTGCCTCCCTCCACTGAAGAATACCAAATGATATGAAAGGAAAAGTCTGATGCTTTCTAAACCATCAGTAATGGTATTGCAAAGCCCAATACACATGCTCAGCAAAATCAATGCCAACCAGACAATCTGCCTCAATTCCTTCAACACCAATGGAAAAAGAGCAGGAAAAGCTTTTTTTGAAAAAGTTGTCGTGTTTGACTGGTGCTGTGCTTCCTCTCTCAGGTCTACCAAATCATTGACAGCCCTTCTTCCATGTCTTATAGCATAACTGCCTTCTTGACCTTCATTCCAGAGATTGGTCAGCCTTCATACTATCAGCTCAATGCTTGTTATCTTTGCAAGATTAACATCAATTGAGCCGTTTATTTGAATTGGGATCACATTGGGCTCAGAGCCTGCATTGTCTTCTCATTCTGCTTAATTTAATCAGTATTTGCATAATATGCAACTTAGGTGCTCACCTTTTTCTGCTTCAGTGTCATCTATTGTGTCCTCCAGAAATTCAATTGACTCTATTGGGACATAACTGGCACTCTCCTGGACGACCAGATCAGCATATAAAGACTGGCACACTATGCTTGTGATTTCAATAGGGACATTGTCAACAGGAAATGCCAATAGTCGTTCCATATCTATCTCTATATCAACATAGTACTTTGAATTGTGTTTCTTGAGCCACTTTAATGCCAAAAATACTTTGTGCCATTATACTCTAAAAAGCTGCCTCAGCCAATGCTTTGGAAGCCAGCCAAGACCAACAAATGTAATAGATATCAGTGATGCAAGAATTAGCAAAGGCCTAGACATCAGTTTTTCTTCTATCATTGAGGTGATACCAGGCCGGTCCAACTTGAAAGTGCTGACATTTCCAGCCATACCATGTTGAAGTGTCTCCACGTCTCCTCTAAAACCACTTTTTGGAAAAAGTTTAAATACAAAGACTCGTGGGTATAGATGAGCAATAAGAAGCTGTTCTGGAAAGGTGAGAGAGGAGAGCGCATCAGGAATAGGTCCAATCCACATGTTATTTGCAAGACTAAGTGGTGGGGGTGTATTTGATGTTGGTCGTTGCAAGGAATGCCAGTATTGGGGACAAATATGAACTAGCTCAGTCTTTTTGCATTACACCTGCTGGTTTAAGTAGTCAGTCATCAAATAATATGTGTGATAGATGAGAGGATGAAGGAATGAGGCGATGGACATTTGGTATCTGCCTGTGATCACATGACATAACCCTGTCTTCTATCCATCCCATCTTTCTTGCATATACACCACACACCATTGTTTGAACCACTGCATTAGACCTGGTCTTATAGAAATGCTAGTAGCAGTTCTTGATCTCTTCAGAGCTTGGTAGATCAAGAAATCTATGAGTGTTATAATCTTCACAATGACTTATGGAATAGAAGTCATCTGAAATGCAATGACATTTTAGAGAAGGAAGGTTTATCATTATGGAATCCATGTTAAAGGCCTTGCATTTAAGAGGTGATGTGGACCTTTTCATTGCCAGACTAGCATTCATTGCAATATGTACAGATTTGGATGCATAAGATGCTATGTAATCCAGCAGCGCTGTCTTGTGTACTCTTCTTTCTGAGGGCACAACAAATTGAACATCCCTGCACACCCAAAGGATATCCTTCATAGAGAGCTGATTGGCCTTGTATGATTCTGACATAATAGTCATGGATAAAGCTGCTTTTGCTGTCTCAGAACTGTTATGAGTGACTTGTAGTAATGAATGTTGGTGATGACTGATCACAGTGCCCAAACTTGTGTGTAATCTCTGTCAGCAATAACACATGTCACCCAAACTGACCATAATTTTCAATGGTATGTGTCATCAGTGTCCCACATCAACAATTCAGAAATTCATATTGTTTCTACTTTGACTTCCAGCACTTTCTGGAAGATCCATACAATGTTTGCCACATAAAAGGCCTTAAATTGTGCAGTTATTTTCCTCAGCAACTGTAATTTTCATATATTCTGCTTGTATCAAATTCCTGTCTACACTACAATGTCCTTATCTACTCAGCATTCTTTTGATGGAACACCTGCTAAACACCTTCAGCTGCATCTTGAAAATGAGCAAGCCAAACTCATTGCCTCCAATATATATCTTAGTGATGCTGACTGTGTCTTCCTTGAGTATGTGACCTGGAAACAGGTGGGATGAGGCCACCAACTTATCACTATTGACTTAGTCCACACTACTGAAAATGCTGCTACAGAAGAAAGATTGGCCTCCTTAGATGCCAATCACACAGATGGATTGAATGCTGAAGGTGGACAGGAGCCAGCTGGACCATTATTGCAGCCAGCAGTTTTCTTAGTTGTCATCCAGATTATCTATGAGGACTATTGGCTTACACCCTGTGGACGTTGAAAGGGTCCCAATGCCATTACAAGGAAATTTGAGGACCTTTCAAGGTGAGAGGCCTGGCCACAATATCTTTGCCAATGACTACACTGCTGCCATCAGCAACATTAGAAGTCTTATTGATCTTCAATTCAATGCCCCAGGCATGAATCCAAATGCTGTGCAAAGAGGTTTTCTTACTTCACAAGCCAATGTTGACTTTCTGAAGTTTCGTCATACAGTTTTTGAGCTGTGTACACAAACACTTAGCAGCTGACGATTACTGACTCACAAATGTCAGAATGTTCAGCCTGATGAGAGTCACTCTGAAAGTACGACATCCGAAACAGATAGTGACTTCATCATTTTTGCTTCACTAATAACTTGCTGACTAACAACTTGTTCCTAGTGATCTTCACTCTGAATGGATGGTCCATGATTCATGCTGAAGCGGAAGAGGCCAAACAGGAGATGTTGTGAAGTGGTAGTCACCACATTGTCCCTTTGCCAGCATATAATCTCAGAGGCAAGCACATCAGTTCTGACAAGTATATGGAGGCACTCACTGGTGCACTGGTCTGCATTTCCTTTACTCTCAAGCACTGGTATATTGCTTCTGGTGCCATCTGCATCCATTCTTTCATAGCAGATATACACTCAATCAGAGCCTCCCAAAAGACATCTAATAAACACAAGACTGCCAGACATGAGACTGAAATTCTATCACCTTCCCGACACTGAAGAACTAATGGCCTTTGAGTTCATGTTAGGTGAATGTGGTATATTAGAAGTCTGGACTTAGGTGGTGCCTGCCATAGATATATGTACTTGAATACTTGAATAAAACACAGTTTCATGAGTCTGTAACTATGTGCAAGCAAGGTTTGGCCCACTGATGGTGGCATTTGCTTTAGTTCTCTGTTGTGGTCCAAAAATAGCATGGGAATAATTAGTATTGGCCTAGCTGCATTTGTTTATTGGTATTTTGCAAGGCTTTCAGATTGTTTATTGTTGATGATTGTGCTTCTATTGGACTTTGTTGTGGTTATAAAACTCTTTGCAAAGATAAATAAATACAAATTGTCTTTGGAGATAAAAATAAGTTCTAGGAGTGGAATTGAACTAGCAACCTTGCCAGAATGATGGACAGCAGCTTTGACCATTAAACTATATGGCTTTAGTCTGGTTCAGGCTAAGTAGCTCCTTTGAATATCTTGGATCCTTTGAGTCAGGTACACCGCAATTGAAGTCAAACGTAACTTTAAGGTTGTGACCGTGGCCGAAAAACCCCGAACATGGGACCTGCGCATGGCTTGATTATGACCCCAAACACGACTCAGGACGAAAATCAATGTCAGGTCGAAACTGGGTGCAAGGCCAAAATCAGGTCATGGCTGTCTAGCTTCCCTTAAGGCTGTTTAATGATCTACGTTTGTGGTTTGGTCTCATGGGTCTATGTTGTGCCATTCTGAGGTCACCATGACCTCTGGCTTGCTGTTCTAGCAAGCTACGAAATACCAATTCCATATGTAATATATATATTAATACAACAGCCGGGGGTTTTAATACAAATCACCATTTTCTATTATATTGAGGCAACTACAGTTCAATTGCATGTACAATGTGGCATGGGCTGGTAGGGTGTATATATCAAGTACGTTTCCTCTTCTTTGCGGCACCTTGGGCTTCAGATGCATGCTTTTCCAACGTCTTATACCAGTCATCAACGTCATTGGGTGAAGCAACTTTGAAGCGGGTCGTCGATGGGTCGCCATGAGTCTTGATGTCATCATCGTAAATCATTTTGAAAGTCCTGTTAACATCAACGGATATCAGCGTTACGTGTCGTGACAGAGTATACTGTATAGACATAAAAGAATACCCACAGTGCAAGATCCTGCCCACTGTTAGCCGTCTCTAGCCATTTCGCAAGCGTTCCATCAACCTTATCCCAGAACTCTGTATCATCACCATATTTAACCATGTGCCAACGCTGTGGATGGAAGGACGTCAGAGTATGGCAATAACATAGTATAGAATACTTACCAGAAAGGCCAGGCGCATGTAAAGCTGCAGCGTGTGCTTGATTGGGGTTTTGGAAATCAATGATTGGGTCAAGTCTGCAATATTGGCGATGCCGCTGTCAGTTTCGAGAGACTCTTTTATCTATATCACGTCATGACTTCAAGTCGTATACACAAGTGTGACAGACCAAATACCTTGTTTTTGACAACATTGCGAGCAGACGTAAGCCTATCACTAATAAAGGAAACGACCTCATTGACTTGTAACACGTCCTTCTCGGCAGGAAGATCACCAATCCCAAGTTCCCGCATGGCTTTCTGTATTGGATGAATCAGTTTAGAACTACAAGCAAACAATTTCGTATACCAAAACATGGCCATGACCATTGCCCTTATATGATTTGGTTGTAGCAGAAAGGACAAAAACCTTCGTGAAAAGAATAATATTCTTCTGCAAAAATCATGAGACAGGTTTCGACTCTATGGAACAATCACCCTTTCGAGAACGTACCTTTAAGGACTCGGACATGGTCCAGTTTACAGGACTTGCAATGTCATCTAGGCGATCGCGAATCTCCAGGTTAAGTATGTAACCCAAAAGGTGACGCTCCTCAGCATCAAAAGTCTGGTGTTCATCAGTTACCGTGACAATTGAATTCACCGCCAAAGATTTGCCACTTACACCACAATATTTCTCAAGGTCAGCCTCACTTTTTGGCTTGAATGTTTTGTTTGCCTTGATAAGTCGAGCCAGGTTTGCAAGACGGCTGAGGCGAATGGTTGCCAACACATCTGGAGGAGCCGGAGTCGCTGTGTTTCCTGCTCCAGCCACTGTGGCAGTGAACATCTCCTCATCATCACCATCTGAATGATTGTCCATATCGTTGGCAGCAGAGGCGCCAATTAAAGAGGAAGAAGGTGCAATTGTTGGAGACTCGGTCGACAAGAGTGATGTCGTCGCTAAACTTTGTGCCCGTCTGAAGATTGCCATAGCTGGGTCTTCAGGCTCAGACTCAGCAAGGAGGCAGGGATCAATGTCAGCGTCAGATATCGGCATTACTGGAATTCAGGAAAACACAAAGAGACGGTGAGACTTTATATATGGCTCACCATTATGATGACTGTGGCATGTCAAAGCGAATTGATCAAAAATTCACAATGACATGGAAAAATGGCTTACATAAATCTCAAGACGTCTTTTGGCCATAAAAACAAAGCACTGAGTGAGGCAGATCGAGACAAGGCAATCAATGAACATGGAAGTGTTTTCGGAGAAGTGGGAGAACGTCAAAATTCGTCACTGTGACACAGAAACTGTCACTCCATTGCGCCGCGGCACCTTCAGATAATAAACTCATTTGATATTGTGCGCTTCTTGAGAAATTGCATTTTTCACTGGAAAGAAATTTATGCCTCGATCAGCAAATTCACTTCCTGCAGGTTAGCTCTTATCTGGCTTTAATATTTCAAGTTGCCGTTTATCAGAGTTCTGACTTTTGTCCTCATGCAGAATTTGAAGAGGGTGTAGACTCAAAACGGATAAGATGCCGCATTTGTTATGAAGGCGATCCTGCTGGTTTGACCACCTGGATTAACCGCGGGTCCTGGAAGAAGCACCTTCAATCTGATGCACACCAGACTGAAATTCGTCGGCGGGATGAAAGGATTGCCCAAAATACCAGAGATGCTGCTCGCTTAATTGAGCTATGTCATGCACCCACATCTGTACCATTGGATTTTACGGAGAACTTAATAGAAGAGGTCTCTCAGGCACCTCAGATGTTTGCTTCCGAGTCAAGTCATGATCAAGACAACTTCTGGATGCCATCTGCAGGATCACCAAGGCCAAACACTCTGTTTTCCGAGTCTCTAATTCCTGTATACATGACGCCTGAGGGTCACGATCCCATTGCAAAGCATAATCAATTACAAGAACACTTCAACCTTCTGCTCCTTCAGGCTGAACACGAAGATGAGATTGGAGCGGATGAGGATGAATATAGATTTTCTGATGAAATTCAGGATCTTGGTAATGGATTGATTTTCATCGTATTAACTCAAGTGCTTAATCACTGTCATCTTAGGGATTGAAAGTGATGCAGTCGATCCTGATGATATTATCAAGTATTTTAATTCAATTCCAATTAACCAGGATTATTCACCGTATCCAAACAAGCTGGTAAGGAAGGTATTTAAATCAAAACCTACATCTTGAATAACATATCAATTAGCTTATGTTACTGGATATTCTTGACAACCTTCCACGTCTTCGCTTATCAAGCAATCTGTTGCGGTTGATTTTCTGGATTCTTCAAGAATGTGGTGTACCAGATGTTCCATCATACGAGGCATTTCGTAAAATGCAGAATGGCCTTCGTGAAAAATGTGGGAGCGTTCCAACAGTTTCGCAATCTATGCTTGGAAACGTTTTTTATGTGAATGACATACGGGAGTCAATTGCCCGAGTTGGTATTCTTTATCTATGTTTAATTAAACATCCCAAACTGATATTGATTACAGGACCTTTCAAATCCAGAGATTGCGAAACACCTTCAATTTTATCCTGAGGAAACTAGTGGCCCAGTCTCAGAAGTTTGGCAGGCAGGACGTTGGAAAGAGTTCAAGCCATCGCAACTAACTCCAATGTATGCTCGTGGATATCGTCAATTCTATATTGAAGAGATTGCGGAGCTCGATTCTGGGAAATATGTCATTCCACATGACTGGGTCAAGCGCAATGGACAACTGACCACCCAATGTTCTGTTATTTCTATTCATACTGTATGTTATATGTTCACTATAGTCTTGCTACAGTCATTGAGAAAGCTTAAACAGGATGGTTGGAAAATCGAGAGTGCCAGAGAGATCATCGCTGCCTCATCATTTATACACAATTATCACGATGTGATTTCACATATTGGGAGTATTACCTGGAATGGTATTGAATTCCGTTCTTGGAAGATTGTTTTTTTTGCTAACTGCTATAATGTAGCTGAAACTGTTGCTCCTAAAATGCCTAACGAACTGCGTGAAATTGCAGCCGGAAATGACCTCTATGTTATTATGGTGCCAGTATGGTGTGATGATGTCTCAGGAAATCGATCGAAGCAGTATAACAAACATATCAACATGTACATGGTGAATTCAAATTTGCCTGGACGGCTCCTTCAGCAGGAATATTTCATTCGCTTTGTATCCACATCACCACATGCAACCGCACCTGAACAGTTTACCGTTCTAAAAGAACAAATTAAGTATAATCAACTTTATCTGCATATACCGTGTTTGAGCTAACATCTTCTTAGTGCAACACATACAAAACCAATCAAGTGTTTCAATGCCCACACGAAGAGAAATTGTTCTATTATCCTGAGAGTGCCCGCTCTACCTGCTGACAATCCACAGCAGTCTGAAGAAGCATCGCATATTGGTGGTAATGCAAACTGCAAGTGTCGGAAATGCCGGATGGGTGGAAACCATGAGTATACAGAGTCAAATGAGGGATACCACTCTCTCCATTTCGTAAGTTTGTTGCAAGATGGTTTTATGTTCATTGTTAAGCAAGGTTTTATAATTTTACCAGTCTGGTATTCTTCGTACTGCAAACGAAACTCGAGACTGCCTTACAAAGCAACTTGACTTGGCATGCCATGGTGTCGAAAAGCCAATCCTTGAGCTGCAGACAGCAACTGGCACAAAGGATAAAATTGCACAACATTGGATCGAGATCCTTCTCCAGAAAAACCGTGAAATGAAGTGCAATCATCCAGAGCGCACAGACAAGTCTATTGCAGATGAACTTCGGGAATGGTTGAAGAATCAGCAAGGAGAAAAAATGAATCCATTACTATCCATTGAAGGTGAGTAGGAATACTATATTGCAATAATTGTGTCAAATGACAGGATTTGCAGGACTAGATCCTACTCAGGACACTCCCGTTGAAATCCTACATACAATTCTTCTTGGGATTGTAAAATACGTCTGGCACTCACTCAATCTGTCCTGGTCTGATGATGACCGGGCACTTTTTGCAATCCGACTGCAATCGGTTGATCTCAGTGGCTTGACAGTTCCACCTCTTCGTGCAGCATATATGATCCAGTATAGAAACAACTTGATCGGAAAGCATTTCAAAACTCTTATGCAGACACTAGCCTTTGCAATTCATGGCCTTGTAAAGCCTGAAGAATATGTTCTCATTCAAGCAGTTGGTGCACTGGGTGCCGTGTTGTGGGTTCATGAGATTGAAAATATGGATAACTATATTGTAATTTCCTCCAAATAGTATCTAGGAATATTACTGATGAATTCTTCATAACAGGAGGACCTGGAACTACTTGTTGGAAACGTACTTGATGCGTTTGGTGATTTGCAACCCAATAAAATACTTATCAAAGTCAAGCTGCATTTGCTTGCTCATCTTCCAGAAGATGTTCATCGGTTTGGCCCTGCTATCCGGTATTCCACAGAAGCCTTCGAGTGCTTCAATGCTGTCTTCCGCCTTTGTTCTGTTTATAGTAATCACCAATCACCAAGCCGTGACATCTCAAACAAGTTTGCCTCACTAGACCGACTAAAACATATTCTCAGTGGCGGCTACTGGTACTCAGATGGGCAGTGGGTTCAGGCAGGGAAGGCTGTCCAACAGATTTTGGCTGAAGAGCCCATTATCCAACAACATCTTGGTTGGGTACCCAAAAATGAGTCTGAATCACATTTGCATTTTTCATCGACTGAGTATATTTTCCTTTTTATAGGTAACATCCGAACTGTGGCAAAGAAGAAAAGTACACCATGTAAATGGGAAGAAACACTGGCATCAAAATATCTTGGCTTGGGACTTGGACAAAACTCAAATTTGTGGCGGTTGGGAACTTCGGTGATATCTCAATCTGGAGACAATTGTAAAATAAACACCTGGGTCTTTTTCCATTATCAGGTTTGTTATCTAAGATCTATCTAATGACTTGATTCATTGGTTGGTTATATTAGAACAAATTATCCGCTGGGCGCATTGCCGAGATCATTGTACAAGATGGTGCTAGAGCATCTGGGTTAGTAACAATTGAGATTTTCGTTCTCGCACAGCAACTGCATACAGGATACAATTTACCCTTCATGCGGCGACCAGATGCAGAATCACCCAAGTTCCATGTTGTTAAATCTACGGTATGATCATAATAATTAATTGCTTCAAACCTCATTTGTGTCTTATGCATTCTGTGTTTACAGGATATTCAGTTCATCTTTTCGGTTCAGCATGACTGTCAAACTTCAAAATGTGAAGCAACTCAAATCCAATTCCAGATGCAGGAGCGGCAGACAACAACTCGAGATGACAAACTGATTAAACACCGCAATGACGATCTCTTCATCATCAATTTATATGCACTCCATAACGCAGCTCTTCTTCGAAAGGCACTTCCACAAGACCTTATAAAACCGAAGCCAATCTATGAGGATCGAAAGGCACACCACGATTTGCTTGCAGCGGCACTACGTATAACTCAAACTGACAAGCGGGCCAAGACTCAAGAAAAGCGGAAGGCAACAGTTGAGGCAAAGAAGGCAGAGAAGAGGCGAAGAAAAGAAGTAATGCAAACAGTGGAGACAATCGAGGATGAGATTGATGGTGAAGATGAATAAGATTTTGTATATAAACAAAGCTGTTACTTGCTCATTTGTGACACCTGCGGCTTAACACGCCTTTTCAATAGCTTTCGTGGCCGTGGTGGAGAAAGGGGATCAAATAGCATCTAATTTCTCATCATTAATTTGTGCAAAAAAAACAAACAGAGTAACCACGTACTGGGATATGTTCTCGAGGCTGCATCACCTTTGGCCGAACAACCCACCTTACCAGCAACTTTCGAGAATTTACTTCTCCATTCTCATCCACATTCTTTCCATCATCATCAAATTTCCGCTTATGCCTAGTGCTGGTCAGAACGGGAAGGTCGATTTCATCAGACTGCGAGGATTGAACGAGATCTATGGACTCGGGCGAGGGCTCATTTTCTTCGGTGGTCGACATGGGCTTTGGAGAAGACAATTTTGCGATTGGATCTTCATTGCAAATTGTAATACCCTATGCGCAACTTTAATGTCCA
>JAIUJM010000860.1:0-11820 GCA_026262225.1 Inosperma sp. D86 | reverse complement strand
GCAAATATATTCTATATAGATAATTTTATACCATACAAAGTTTTTCATTGAACGTCAATAAATTGTAAGATATGTGATTATATAATCAGTAGCGGTTTTGATAAGACATCTGACCGCTAATGTTCCATGACCAGATTATATAATCAAGTTGAAAGAAAAGAACAAGTTACTACAACAATAATTTGGCCAGGCCCCACAAATAGTATAGTAAGTTTTAAATGTAACTCACTCAATTCTTGACGGTTTGACATGATTTTTTCATATTCTGATGCGGATTTACGAACCCTTTCGAACGACGCCGAGATCATGGCGAACCGACCCCAAATCCCTCAAAAATATCGAAATTGGTGGTTTCTGGGCCAAAATAGTGAGTTTTGAAGGTAACTCACTCAGTTCTTGACAGTTTGACATGATTTTTTGATATTCCGATGCGGATTTACGAACTCTTTCGAACGAGGCCGAGATCATGGCGAGTCTACACCAAATCCCTCAAAAATATCGAAATTGGTGGTTTTTTAGTTGAAAATAGTGAGTTTTGAGTGTAACTCACCCATTTCTTGACGGTTTGACACAATCTTTTCATATTCCGATGCGGATTTACGAACCCTTTCGAACGACGCCAATATCATGGTGAGCCAACACCAAATTCCCCAAAAGTATCGAAATTAGTGATTTTTTAGCCCAAGGTAGTGAGTTTTGAGTGTAACTCACCCATTTCTTGACGATTTGACACAATCTTTTTATATTCCGATGCGGATTCACGAGCCCTTTCTAACGACGCTGAGATCATTGTGAGCCAACACCAAATTCTTTAAAAATATCAAAATTAGTGGTTTTTTATCCCAAAATAGTGAGTTTTGAATGTAACTCACTCAATTCTTGACGGTTTGACATGATCTTTTTATATTCCGATGCGGATCTACGAGCCCTTTCGAACGACACCAAGATCATGGCGAACTGACACCAAATGTCTCAAAAATATTGAAATTGGTGGTTCTCTAGACCAAAATAGTGAGTTTTAAAGATAACTCACTCAATTCTTGCTGGTTTGACATGATTTTTTAATATTCTGATGCAGATTTACGAACCCTTTTGAACGACGCTGAGATCATGGTGAACCACAGTGGTGAAGTAGTGCGGTGGTGAAGTAGCGCGGTGGTGAAGTAGCGTGGTGGTGAAGTAGTGCAGTGGTGAAGTAGCGCAGTGGTGAAGTAGCATAGTGGTGACTTGGCAGGGGGGTGAGGCAGAGTGATGGTGAAGTGGCAAGATGGTGGCAAGGTGGTGAGGCAGCAGAGTGACGAGGGCAGCAGGGGAATGAAGCAGTAGCATAGTAAGGTGGCAGGATAGTATAGACTGTTTGTATTGTATAGTAATATATATTATAATTTTCCAAAATTTAAATTTTAAGCACTTTATGAGTCTCAAAAGACAATCAAAGACCTCTCAAAGACACCCAAAGATGGTCAAAGACACTCAAAGATTGTCCAAAGATGGTCAAAGACCTTTCAAAGACACTCAAAGATTTGGCCGATCAGAACCAAAACTTTGAGAGATCTTTAGTACACTTTCATACTTTCAGTCTTTCACAGCTCTGAGTGTCTTTTGGTGTCTTTTGGTGTCTTTGGTATACTTCAAAGACATGGGGGTTTTTCCTGATGCAGCTGGTAAGCTGAGCAACACCTTCACAAAGCCAGCAACTAATGCCTGTCAGTTAGATGAGCTGGCCATGCTAAGTAAGCTGGCTTTTAGCAAACTCTTATTGCAACACACTGGTATGCCAATAGGAGGCATCAAGAGTGTGCTAAACAAGGTGATCAGCCAATTCTTTGAAAAGCATGGCATGTTGAGCTTCAAGGCAACCAGTGTTGCTATGTCCAACAGCACTTATCCAGAGGAGCTTAGGAAGTACAACGAAAAAGGCAAATTCTGATTACTTTACTGCTGCCTGTACTATGCTATGTTTACAAATTGTCAATGCTTGATTCAGACCTGTAACTCTTTTTTTATCATGAAGCACTGGTTTTACTCCCTCCATCTTGAATCTTGAGGCTGTAACAGAGGACTCCAGCAACACTGAGAAAATGCAACTTTGACTTTATCCTTTTACATAAAAAATATGGGATGCTTTCTGACATTTGTAAAACTCTTCAATGATGTTGACTCCTCCAGAATACAAACAAACGCATACTGCTTTATCACAAGACCAACCACTCAAGGCATCATCTTCTATTTTTCTTGTTTCCTTTCATCAGGTTCTTTACTGATTTCCCCACTCTTAGCTCGATATGCTTACTTCTGACAAAATGACTGCATCCTACATCCTCAGTGGTCGCACATCCTTACTTGCTCGAACTGCCCAGCTCACTCCTTCCTTCCTTCCATCCTCTCTTAGCCACCCTCCAAGGCATAATCAATGCCTTCCACTACCTTCACTTGGCATTCAAACATCTCTGCCACACTTGCATGCAGGACTGTGGCTGCGTTCATCACATCCAATAGCAACCATGCAATTTTGGATCATGTTTGGGTGCTATGCTGAGCATACATCCATCTGCTTCCTTGCAGCTTTCTTATCGACCTTATTCCTATTAGTAGCAACTCCTCCAGCAGCATGGGTTGCAAATGTCGACTTTTGACTGGAGGCAGATCTTCACTCTTTCAACCCTCCCTCCCTTGAATCCAAAAGCGAACCCAAACCAATGCCGATGGTTAGAATGGACTCGAGGTTTTGGAAGTGTGGGCAATGTATAAGCCTAGCTTGTCAAATCAATGTTGATGGAACAAGGGGCTCCACAAACCTTTCAGCCCCTTCCTGAAGTTGTTAGATCAAGGACATTGGCTTTATTGCATTGTTGCAAGCAGCGTGGCTCTTCATCGGATGCGCCTGCCAACACCGCCATGGTCTTTTCACAGCTGAGTTACTAGCACCATCACATTCATTAGCTGATTACTCCCCCCATTCACTCAGCAAAAACCTCTCCATGCACACTACCCAATCTTCATCCATCTCAAGGCCAGCCCTGACATCTCTCACTGGCAATTCTCGCAGTTGATAGAAGGTGGCTTCAAACAAGAACAAAACCACTACCTACAGCTACTATTTTATATTACCCTAGGGAAATATCCCTAAGTACCTGATGCATCACAGCCCTTTTTTTCCCTCTAGGGAAATTTCCCTAAGGTGATATAAATAGTGCCATAATAGGTACCATTAGATAGGTATCGTCATTGTGATTCTAAATATATCAGTTGCATCATGTGAATCTAAATATAGCCTGAGAAAACTGCAAAATATAAAAGTGCTAGGGGTTTATTTTGGGATGGGAAAAAAAAGTTATCAAATATAGACATAACCTATACCATTGGATAGCCCTTGATAAGGAGATTCTAAATATAGTATTTTCATGCTCTAATTTTAAATATAGCATGAGAAAATTGGAAAATACTAATGCAGACTAAATATAGATTTCATAATCATGTGACTTTTTATTTGCCTTTTTTGTCATTGTTGGCTCTCAATACTTTGATTTTCTGGCCTCAAATCAAAACAAATACTAAATATAGATTTAATAGCAATAATAGTACCTTTACTTCATTTATAATTTAATTTATAAGTTGAACTATATTTAGTAATTTAGCAGAAGTTTTAAAAATGCTAAGTTCATATTTATTGTATAGTATTTTGCAAATTTCTCATGCTATACCTAAAATTAGAGTATGAAAATACTATATTTAGAACCTCCTCATCAAGGGCTATCCAATGGTATAGGTTACGTCTATATTTGGTAACTTTTTTTTTCCCATTCCAAAATAAACCCCTAGCACTTCTATATTTTGCAGTTTTCTCAGGCTATATTTAGATTCACATGATGCAACTGATATATTTAGAATCACAACGATGATACCTATCTAATGGTACCTATTATGGCACTATTTATATCACCTTAGGGAAATTTCCCTTATGCAAATATTCTAGCCTGGAAATTTCCCTAGAGGGAAAAAAAGAGCTGTGATGCATCAGGTACTTAGGGATATTTCCCTAGGGTAATATAAAATTCTAGCTGCACAGGCTGGAGTTATGGCCTTTGCCACCGTCACACCGTCTGTTTTAAAAAGGAAGTCAACTCATAAGTCTTTGGCCTGCTATATTCATATGTACCCTTGGTGATTTTTGGACAACCAAATGACTGCTCAATGATGGCGTTGCGACCAGAAAGTGATATGTACCTTTCAGACCCAAAGTGACCTGAACTGCATTCGCCAAAATGTCAATACCCTTGAGAATGCTTGCTTTTTCCCCATTGGAGAACTTGATCTCCTTGTGCGCACCTCCAGATGCACTATCAGGTATGTACCACCTTTGGATGTTTCATATATTTTCTATCAACGCAATGGCAAAATTGAACCTCAGTCTCGGTCTGCCTACACAAAAAAAACAGATCAATCGTGAGGAGGATGAGCAGCTCGAGTTAGCCAACTAGAATATGTCCACGATGGCACATTTCCGTTTTCCCCACATGTTCATTGTGCCAATTCCATGCCTCTAGATTAATGGGTTCGCCAACACTTCCTAAGACATGTAGACTGCCAAGATTGTGAGGTGTTTTCCCTTGCTACATAGAAGAAGGGTAGCAGTGGGAGTGGCATAGAACTGAGTAAGCCAATGCATTTAGATAATTTGCCAAAATTAGGATAGGGTAGAATAGGTTGGTGTAGATTCGAACACCATTGTGGTTACACTGCTAGTCAACTGCAATGTAACTTTATATATTATTTATTACTTTTGGAAGAAGGAACCAGGATTTTAACTCATATGTGGCCTGTAATCCAGCCGACATCAGCCATGCAAGTGAATTTATCATCTGGATGACGTCGAAAACATACTTTACATTCATTGCAGCAAAAAGGAGGTATCTGGCAGTTGTATGAACCACGACTTTGTTTACCAGTGGAACTCGAAGTCTACAAGAGGCTGGACATTAGTGGAGAGTGTATGAACCTCACATAAAGGATAAACAATGGATCTTCTGCAGACATAATCTTACAGGGACAATAGTTTGGGACCTTGGATGCTTCTTTGTGCCACCACTCGTCCCATCCCACTGCAAAAGGTGCAGGGCTGCCCACCTTCCTTAAAACAAGAACATGCTTAGCCAAAGGACATTCTTTCAAAGCAGTGTTGACAATCTTCTTTATTGCAATAGATTTACCACCTCTCCTTCCTTCATTAGCTCAACATGAACAATCTTGCATGCAGTCACAAAGGGATCCGAGAACCCAGTGAAAACAACAGAATGAACAGCGCCGATGCAAGCGCAAGTGAGAAATGCAGCAACTGCCTGCCATGTCGTTGGCAGGTAGATAGAAACTTTCCCCCCTTTTCATGCCAAACGATTTAAGGACATTGGCAATACTGGAAACTTCATAAAGCAATTCAGTGTAAGTGATTTCGTGACATTCATCTGGTTCATCCCTTTGTAAATAGCCATCTGTAGAATATGATCAATGGGCTATAATCAGGTGTTAGTGGAAAAAATCGTGCTTGAACACCCATCAATCCCTACAGTTGTACAAAGCATTCAAGCCTCCTTCTGGAAACCAGATGATATCACCCATTGTAAAGTTTCCAGATATGACAGTCTTGAAATAGCTGTCCCAGTGCAGAAATTCTGGAAAGAGTCAAGTCGTGTCACTAGCTGTAATCAAAACACACCTTTGCCCACCAGTTGTTGGACTCATGGCCCAAGGTTTCTTTGTCAAGTTCCCTATAGGCATGGATGTGTGGTCTAATATGTGGTTGTTTTGAACCACTAGTCAGACAGGGAGCAATTGGGTGGAAGGGCACTTTCTCTGGTTGTTCTGCCAGGACAAGAGTTTAATCTAACATGTTTGCCCTAAATTGCATTTTAAATATAGATTTTGTTGATTGGGACTGAATGGTTTTGCATATGAATATATCTGTGTAATATAAGATGAAGTGGACAGACAGAGGAAAAGATGAGGGACAAACAGTGAAGGGCAGGTAGCTCCTATACAATCTTCATGTGCAAGCCCATATACAAGACCAGTGCCGAATGGTGTAGAAAGACTGAAGGTCCGTTTGCTTTTGGGCATTCCAGTAACAGTAGAAGAAAAGAGGAAAATGAGGCTGAGACCTTCTAGAATGCTGAGCAAGTCTGGAACATTCCAAGGACAACTTCTCAATTTCATCATTCTAAGATATCATTAACTAAACAGCAATTTTATGAGATATGGCTTAATGCTCATCCAAGTCTTAATTTCCTTCAAAGACTGGTCAAGGATCTTTGAGGCTTTCATTGCCACTTTCTTTGCAATGTCAACAGCCTTGGTCTTCTTGTCAAGGGCATCTTGCAATACTTGCAGCTCTTCCTTGAGTGTTGAGATGTTCGCTTCAAGGTCTTTGATGTTGTCCTCTTGGGCAATCTTCTGAATGTTGAGCTTTTCCAGATTGAGACATTTGGCTTGAATTATTGCCTCTAAACAGGCTAATTGTTTGTCAGCCTGTTTCAAACCTTCGCTCTCAAAATCAGCTCTATGGCCATATATCAGGAATCTATCATATTGAGAGATGGCAGAAAAAATACACTGATTTGTTAATCTGCATGTCAAATCTCAAACGATCTTGGCTTTCTTCTTCAGCGAGCTTGAGTTGTCGTTCCTCATACTCCTAGATGTTGAATACTCCGATTTTTCAGCAGAAAAGGCTGAATACACCATCTTCAGCTTTATTCACAATTGCAATGAGTTCAGGAATTGTTCCTTGTAGTTTTTTATGTGTAGTTTGTGCCTTCAGACAAGGTAAATCAGGATATCCCTAATAATCAAGAATGAATATGACCTTTTTGAACTCAGGCAAAAGGTTCTTCAGCTCTCGGTTGATATGCTTAAGCTCTTCTTTAATACTGTTGAGACATAACTTGCATGCCCTCTAACAGAAAGAAATTATTGGCAAAATATTGGAAACTAGCAAACCGAAACATATGAGATCATCCTTGGCCATGGTGATAGTTGATTCTAGTCTTGAGATCTCAGAAATAAAAGTTTCATCAGATTTACCATGCAGTTTCTGTTTGCTCAGTTCCCGTTGCTTGGCTAGCAAGTTATCACGACTCTGGATAAGTCCTAAAGGAAGCCAATCCATTGAAATGAATCCAAGTATTCAATGATAACTCACCATCACCATCCTTCTTGTTCCATCTTTTGCTCATGGCATGGAAACTTCTTCTGCCTGTGATCAGTCCACTCTTATGGATGACAGTTCCCTCTAATGTAACAGCTGATGAACAAGAAGTCAATAAGATGTCACCCATTGTGATAAGATAAATCAAACCTTTAATTTCTTGTCCTTTCTCATAACACACATTCCATGCAATGTCCATCAAATCAGATACCAATGCACTTCCGCAAGCATGATGTGTTGCCCACTCAATCGCAGGTTCATGTTGAACAATGTCAACCGCCAATGGTACCTCCATTCCAAATGCCCTAAACTTATCATTCACAGGCTTCACTTGGATCATATCAAGGGGATAAAGGTTGCTTGACTGGCATGTTGATTGTGCATATACTCGATGCAATCAATTGCAGTCTTTTCTTCATCGACGACAATCGCCTCTAGATTTCGACCAAGGATGACAGAGAGTGCGGTGTCATACTTGTGAAGAGAGGCTTTACAAAGGCCAACAATGCAGCCTCAGACATCTGTATTAGAAGAGGAGGGTCAGTCGTCTCACTAAGAACAGTAGTTGGAAGACTACCTGGAAAAAGACGTTGCAAATTGGACAAAGTCTCCTTCATCTTTGCCTCCTTTTCTGATTCTTGCCTTTCAACACTGGCTTGGAGTAGTTGGTGATAAACTGCTTGAAGCTTTTCATCACACTCCACCTGGAGCTTGCTGTTACATGAATGAGAGACACCTGTATAAAATGGATCGATATGTGTATGAGACTCTGGCACATTCAGTCTGCCAGGTATCAAGCTCAAGAGAAACATTTTGCAGTTCATCTGAAGCTGGTTGATCCTTTTCTCCAACTGCAGCTGTGTAAACGATATGCGTAGGATTAAGCATTGTAGGGAACTCACCTCTTGCCGCTTCACATTTTGGGAAATCTGCTCTCCTATCTTCAAATTCCTGCTCTTTCTCAGATAATTGAGAAAGCAACTGAATAGCAGTCTTTAGTGTCTGGTTTGGATCGGGGTCGGGTGAAAAATTTAACTTCTGACCCAACACCGGTAATAATCCCATTCCCGCTATATTCGGGTCGGGTTTACTGCAGACATATTATGGGGTCGGGAACGGGTGACAGAATAAGGCACGGGGTGGCAGATTGATTATAATAAACAGAGCTTGTATATAAAAAACCTATCCTACCAGAGGTAAAGGAAAAATGTACGTATATGTATAACCCTTCATGCATCCTTTTCCTCTTCCTTTCCTTTCTCAATGTTGGATTTAAGAGTGGCAGCAAGCTCAGCATTGGAGACAAGTTGGAGTCAACACCAATCTCCAAAGCACATCAAGGCACGAATGGAAGGTCCCCAGAGACGATTGCGAAGGTGGCCTATCAGAATTCTTCCACAGCTAAAAGATCGCTTGACATCGACAGCTGTTGCTTAATAACATGGTCAGTTGCATAAAAAAACCATTACCACAGAACTTACCAGGGACCATATGGACATTGATGGCCATTTGGGAGAGATGGGGGTACAGTTTCTGGTTTGCAAGCCACCAGTGAAGCAGATCTTCAGTTGGTGCAGAAGGTTGAACCAACCACTCAGCAAGCTCATCACGCTCTCCACTTATCAGAGAAGATCCAGTGACACCCATTTGGGCATGCATTGTGAAACGGAAAGTATTGATCTATCCAGACATCAGTTGAAGAAGCAATAAATGTTGTTTGACTTACCTTGTTGGTCTCCAGACTATGCGCTGCATTAATAGAAGCATTGGAAGTTGTATTTTGCAGGCTGGAGCTTCGGTACTCGTTGTTGAATATCCTTCATGTGATTGCAATGGCTTCATCCTGCCAATCTTGTGGCCATTTGTTGTCCTTGAAATATTGTGTCTTGAGGCCAGGATGAAGAACTTAAAGAAGTTAGAAACAAGCGGTGAATAATAAATATAGAAAACATACCAATAGATACTCGGTAAATTTCAGATTCGTCAGTTATGTTATAATACTTATTTAAAATGCACTTGCCGAGGTTGAGCGCAACCTTGATGGGGAGGGAAAAGTAATTGGATAGTGTCCATAGCTGGGATAACTGAAGATACAGGCAGTGTCGATGTTGAGAAAAATTCTGTGCCTTCCTTTAATATCTACAGAGAGTCAGCTTCATATATGCATGAAATAACATGCAACGTACCTGAAGAACCTTTACCAACTGTTTCACACAATCCCACTCCTCTCTCGTCAGCTCAAACTCCTGGAGGCCATGTTCGCGAACACCGGTGAATTTGTCAACATAGTTGTGCAGCTCCAGAAAGGTTGCCAAGTGGTTAAATGTTGAGTTCCAGTGAGTAGAGACATCACAAGAGAGGGAGCACCCATGAAGTTCAGACGGTGCGTCTCGTTCGAGAAGTGTGTACCATTGCAGCAGAAGCAGAGTAGGGGAATTAATTACTTTAAACGCGATTTGGCGAGTCTGTTGTAAGACATGTGTGAGTCACAATGTCATGATACTTATTATGTAAGTATCAACATACCTTGTACAATGCAGTATGCAATGGCATGACTTCCAGTTTCCATTGTTCTTGCTCTTCCGCTGTCAACGTCTTGAAGACATTGACAATCTCTTCTTCATCCCTCTCTGCCTTATCATTTTCATCACTGCCTTCATCAATCATCCCTGCCACATCATCAAGATCGGCCAAGTCCAATTCATCGTCACTGTCATCAACATCGATCAGCTCAAGCAGGGGAAGGTCATCAAAGTTGGGGTTCTCATCATCGCCGGTGCCATTTTTTTTCTTTCCTTTTTTCTTCTCAAATTGACGAAGTATTGCCTTCGCAGCTAGATTGAGTGTATGTGCAAAGCAACGTACTCAGCGAGATTGACCACGAAACCCATGTTTGCTCAGCAGAATTTCGAGTGTTTCCATTAACATATCGTTATTAGTTGCATTGTCAGCTGTAACAGAGCCAGTCTAGCTGCATGTAAGTTTTTTCTTTATCTGTGTATAAGAAGAACTGACCTTGTGTGTGATTCCATAGTGATCGAGGGTGTCAACTAATGCCTTGGCCATGTTCTGGCCTGAGTGCGACTTTGCCAGCTTGATGAAGTCTAGTATGGCTGTTACCGGCTCTCCCTCTCGGATCCATGACACCAGAACATTCATGAAGGTACGATGGTTCAGTGAGGTCCAGCAATCCAGCTGGTAGGCCAGCTGGCCTGGATAATTCTATTCAAGATCGTTTGTATCATTTCAAGATGAGTAATTGATAACTATACCTGCAATTCCTCTGCTAAGCGACACTCTGACCAGCTATACAAATATTTCACATCTTTGGCCACAGTTGTTTCGTCTGGAAGGTAAAAATGTGGCTGACCAGTCTTACAAAGCCACCAGAGGGCTCTATCCTTGACAATAAGGAAAGGACACATCGACTCAGACACCCACCGAGCAACAGTCATGCTAGCAACAAGTTTAGTGGGAGAGGCACTTACTAGACACTTCAGAGTCAACGTACCAGATTTCTTCGTGTGAGGGAGGTGCAAGGGAAAAGGTCTCCTTTGATCCAGGAACATGTGCAAACATTTTGGTAAGTTTCACATTTTTCGTACACTTGAATTTCATGATTACGTCTTTCACAGGTTCCAGGCCAAGGTTCTTTGCTTCATTCCATATGTCTTCACCCCAACAGACTGGAATGTGGTCACGTATCACCCCAGTGGAGCCGCTATCTGTACCAGTGCCTCATAAAAAGAATTTGGAGCATTTTAAACAGATGAACTCGAGGTATATTGTGCATATTTTCTTTCTGTTATCTTTTCTAATGACATTTGGTCGTTCTTTATAGAAAGCATAGACGACAGAACACCAAACCTTCTTCTTGAGGTTCTCAGCTGATGAAAGAGGTAAGTCTTGCATCAACAAATGAGTAAATGAGCTTTTACTTATTTTATTTTCAGTCTCCTTGACAATTTTAGCCTCCTTAGCTTTATTATCATCATCATCGGAGATGGAGATAGTCTGGCTGATGCCCATCTCAGAGGACGCTCAAGTTGAAGAAGGATCAACATCCATAGAAGAATTACAGGTTAGGGGTTCAGCCTCATTGTTGGCTGGGCAATGTTAAAAAGGTAAGATTGTGATATTTAATAAGGAGAAAGGATTCACATATGCTGTCAGGAATGACACAAGACTTCCGTGGCCTTTTGATAAGTGCAGTAAGACCTTTCACTGTTTGAAGTGCCTTCTGTTTTGCCTTCTGACCTGCTTTGATTGCAGCATCAGAGAGTGATGACAGAGACCCTTTAAAGGAGATAGATGCTGGCTGTCCATGCTTTCAATTGGTCATGATTGAATGAGTTGATTATTGTTTTTGTTGATTAAACTTTATATATTTATTTTGTTTGGTGTACTATATAGTTGTAATTGTTTCATTGCTACTGTGCAGCCATCTTGTTCCCGGTGAGAGCTTCCGGATATGCTGGGCAGATGCTGGATACGTTGATGCACCCCGTCCCGACTCTGTTTGTCACCCGACTCTGGGACCCGGCCCTAACCCAGCCCACCCGTACTGGACACTAGCAGTCTTCTCCTCGTAGTGTTGGACACGGGGTTGGATCCCCGAG
>JAIUJM010000859.1:0-11841 GCA_026262225.1 Inosperma sp. D86 | reverse complement strand
CCGGTCTTTTTGCGGTTTTTCGTTTTCAAATTTGAAAGACCAAGACTGCTGGTCCAGTCTTTTCCAGTCTTGGTCCGGTCCAGTCTCAGTCTTTTTCCAGTTTTGAGACTGGACTTACAAGCACTAGTCGAGAGGATGACTGTTGTCATTACTTCTGACAGCCGTACTATTGACACGCCGAAATATGGACGGCGTTGGAACACTCGCTAACAACAGAGGTTGTTCCAGAGCAGAAGAGGTGCCAGTACAGTTTATTGTGGAAGTAAGGGAAATTGCTGCAACCACACCACCAACTGATTAAACCGGGGTCAAACAGGAAGAAAGACGAACTTACTAGTTGTTGACTGGCGATTATTTCGCACAAGATGAGGAAATGAAGCTACTTTTTCAGCATGAATTACTTGAAGGTAGATGAGGATAAGGCCAAAGGCCAAAAGTGTCAACCAAGTGGAAGGCATCGGGAAAGAAAACGAACCGTTTACATGGAAGGTCATGTGTTGTGAGTTGTAGATGTCACAATGGCGGTACGCTTTAGCGCATTTTCGAAAGTGGACAGCCACTGTGATGTCACGCCTTTCAATTTTATACAAAACCAATTCCTATGGGTAATCACTGTCCAGGGACACATAAGTTGAGAATGGAGTATTTATATTGCAGCAAGAATAATATTTATACAAAGAGGCTGCTTGTTCAAGAGTCACAACAAGAGATCACCGAAGCTGTGAGGGGAACTAGTCTGAAACGTCCATGCGTTCTAGATTCTCATCAGACAATTCCATCGGGTCGGGGCGAATGTTGGATGCAGATGAAGGGAAACCTTTTTGCACACCTCGATTGTACAGTCTATCTCCATGAGACAGACCGATTTTTGCAGCGTCTTTTTCTACGTTCATTATGAGTGGAATACCAACAGAATAAAAGCAAGCGTGATACCTTTGAATTGAAGTGGCGGGTTCTTTTTGGACACCACAAAGTTCTTGTCTTCAAATGAAAGGCTCGTATGATTTTCAAAGTCTAGCTTCCTTAATTTCCAGTCTCCGTGCCAAGCGTCGTCTTTGTGAATCAACACAAGATCAATCTGTCTCTGCACATCTGCAAACGTGCAATGTGGAGCACCAACCAATCCCTCAGCCTCTGCCTGTCTTTTGTAGTTGAGGATCGCATTTGCCTGGTTCAATAAATACTTCCCACATACGTCACGTAGCATATTTGGCATCGGCTGAGTAGCCTGGATCGATGTGATGTTGTAGTTGCAAGCAATCCAGGAAATGAGATTCAGGGCCTGGCCTCGAGCGAAGATATAATGTTGACGTTCCACATTGGGGACTGCGTTGTAATCCCAGAGGGCCTTCTGCTCTAGCTCTCGGGGACTGGGTTGATCATCGTTGTTAAGGGTGGGGAATGAATAGGTGCAGAAGTCCAAAACGTTGGCGAAAATACAGAAATTACAAAGAGTCAGGACATCGACAAACGAATCAGGCTCCAGTAAATTCGGAATGTGTCCGTTCATATAGTCTAAAGGCATGCGCATGAATATAGTTCAACATGTAGCCACCAAAAAAATACCATTTTCACCACGAACAAAGCATTTATAAAATGCCTGCATCATCCGGACGAGGAGGACACGTGTCCTGTAATGTTCAATGTTTGTAATCAGACTGTTCGCCATAAAACAGTGAACGATGGAGTAGAACATGTCTTGGAGGTTGCTTGTCGAATAAAAGTGACCACCCAAGACGATGCAATGATCGGTGGTGAAAACGACATGAGGTGTGTTCAGTTTCATAATTCTGACAGAAGGTTGACAAACAGTTTCGATGGCTCAAAAATAATACGCACAACTTTGTCCCTGGTGAAAGATACATTGCCTCGGCTTTCCAACGCTCATCAACGCTCTCCGACGAAGGACCAGATGACCAACAACCGCCAGGTTCTCCGCTGGTATCAAAATTATGCAGGAATTGATCGATACCAGAGAACGCGTGCTTATCCTGACCATCAGGAGGAGAAAATACAATCCACCATTTCCCGCCACATTGGACTTCGATATAGGTTCCAAGTCCATCGCTGTCGATGTGCATCCAGTGTCGAGCACCACGAGTGGCTGCCAATCCCCATCGCATGTTTCCAGTTGGGAACTGGGCTTCATTGGGGCAGAATTTATCGGCTTCGGTCAGGCGCCAAGCTTCAATTTCAGAACTCAAGCCGTTTGGAGTAGCAGCACTCAGCTGCATGGGAAAAGACAAGACGTTGAGGATAGGGCCCTGGTCAGAAGCAACAGCATTCAAAAAGTCACGAAGCGTCCCTCTGCAAAGCTGGGAACTATAATTTCCATCTTCAATGCTAATGGATTGATCTTGAGAAGTCGAACAATCAGCAAAATGGCGTTCGAGCTGAGCATCACCAACCTTGGAATTCGATCGAAGCAGATAAGGATTTCAGCTTCAGCAAACCCTTGGCATCAAATTGGGTTGGTTCCACTGGAATGCCAGCGACGACGATGTGCTTCGTATGCAAGACAGTTTGTATTTCAAAGGCCGTCATCCTCTTGAAATCAGTATCAGAGAAGAGAGCGAAGGCGGAGTCCGCTGGCGAAGAAAGGTGAAGCGGCTTTTCATCTTTGAAAAAGCTTTGAACATAATTGTAAAAAGTCAGGAAGCCTGTCAGATCTGAATCAAACTGGCGGAAAGACAATCAGATCACCGTCATGACAATTTTCAATTGGAAGACATGTCACTGACATGAAACTCTGGCAGCCAGTGCATGGTATCCCCAGTTGGGGAGAACAACTGACACATGGGACCGGACTTTCGAGCGGGTTTTTTTCCCGCTTGGAATGTTGTATCATGTTCAACCTAAAGAAGTCACAGCAATGGTACAAAGTGATCCACGTCACTCACCAAGTAAGCCTCAAGGTCAATCACTTCGAGGTAAGCTCCAGAACGAACGGGCTGATGTATCGCATACAACGAAGTTTGGTGATCACCAGACAGTTTCAGGCGCTTTGGTTGAGAGACTGAGAAGCAAAACGAGTGAGTTATAGATGCATCGCCCGAAACAGTTTCGCCACCCACCAGCTTTTGTCTGCCAAGCCAAATCTCAAGTTTCTTTCCTGGGTTGGCGTGTACGAGACGACCTTCGCAAAGGTGCTGGTTGGGAAATTCAAAACGACTGACATAAAATCATACCAATCAACTAACTCACAATTATGGGATTTAGAATGTATCTTTTCGACAGGCTGAGACGATTGTTTAGAGAGCCCTTCGACAGGCTGAGACAATTGTTTAGAGAGCCCTTCGACAGGCCGAGACAGTTGTTTAGAGAGCCCTCCAACATCTACAAATAATAGGGTCCGAAAACATGTTGCAAAAAATTATTGAACATACCATTCCCATCGTCCGATATGTCCATGAATGAGTCGCCCTCACGGTCTGTGATTGGAGTCAGTGGTGACGAAGACCTGGAATGCAGCAATGATGGGTGACCTAAAAGGAATTGAATCAGAGGCTAAAAAACAGGTCAATAAGACGTACATGGTTCAGGATTCCCAGGTATTTGCGAAGGTCCCGCTGGCATTGGTCTCCAGGTGGCTAATGGCCACTGTGGGTCGACCATTTCTTCAGTCTTGATAGAAAGCAAAGACACATGAAAATCGATCTCATTAATATCTAGGAGAATTGTGTCAATGAAGAGCACAAATATCTGGCTAAGCAGAACCTGGGTTGAAAAACTGCCGATCTTCACGCGAGACACCGTTGAGCGCTTCCCAGGGTATGAAGTGACAGAAACATCGTAAGGCAGCATATGCTGTGGAGCGACCCATCGCAATGGAAAGCAAAGCCTTCCACATCCTCTGCTCCATCTGAATGAGAACTTGCGGCTTACGATTTCCTAAAGCTTTGCAGGCCTAAGAAGCAGATATGAAAAAAACTTCTACAATGTAAGGCAAGTCTAAGCACCTTCAATAAATGCATCTGATCAAGGCACCGATTCAACAACTTCTTAGAGGTGAGGAGAACAAGTGGGGACAACAATAAAGCGACGTGTAGGGGATACCTACGCTTGAACGGTGGGTGGCTTTGCATGAGCGCCTCCAAATAGTCACGTTCCTCTGTCGTCAAGGTTTGCGATGTATTCGACACACTAACGAAAGTGAGACATTGAAAACACAGTCGAAAATATCGCTTACACTCCTGGGATCTGATCTATCGCAGCCGGGAGGTCAGGTAGAGGCTGGAAAAAAATGAAGAAACAAAACGACAGAAGGGTTGGAACCACATACCACGCTTCCTGTCTCCTTAAACCCCCTTAAAAGGAAAGAAAGATGCACGGCAGCTAACTGCACATTATACATCATTTTCGCTGCACTGTGTTGTTCCTTGAGGTTGCATAAATCCTTGAACAACTTAATCTGAAGGGAAAAATCATTTTCTGCTGGAACGGGGAGTCGTTGGCCAACCGAGGAGTTGAATCCATCAGATAATGCTCTGAAAACTTTATTAGCGGCCTCGATGTGTGCGACCCAATCATTTATTGGCCAATTCTAATTGAGAACGTCAATGCGATCAACAGCGAAATATCGGAGGAAACACAATACCGGATCGTTGACCGTTATTCCAATAGATGGCATTCTTGAGTATTGGGGATTCTGAAACGTGGTCCGATCGGATGATGCAGCCGAAAGGGAATGGAGAACGTCAACGAGCTTATATACACAGAGGAGTTGACAGAATCTCGACGGCATCGGCTTCTTCAGTTGGACCATCTTCTGGGGCAACGTCATCGGTCCTTTTTCGTCCACAACAGACAACGCTTGACGGAACTTGGCCGCATCTGAATCGAAGGGCAACGATAAAGCAACTTCGACCTTGGAAACTGCGTCAAAAAAAGGCTGCCCAGACAGGTGCACGTCAATAGTTCGCAACTATAATCTATGATCATGCCTTACCACAAACCAGGGATCCGCCTTCAAACGAAGATCATTGTTCAAGAGGAAGTCCGTCGACCATGGAAAAGTTGACAAGATGGCAGATTTTTTGACAACACTGTGGGAAATTATCAAAGGATACACATTAGAAGGAATATCACACATTAGATGAGGAATATCACATACTTATTAGCCTGATCAACCATTGTGGCTCAATTTTAATGACTCACTAATTAAACGTTGGATTCTTATTTCATTCAACGAGACCCACGCTCACATGACACAATCACTTGACGGCTTTATTATATAGGTAGCAAGAACAGGTTGGGGGCAAATTATATGATAACTGGAGGAGGAGGAAATCACAGTGTGTCCATCAGAATTAACATGGCAAGAACAGGGTGGAGAAATCATGGTGTCCATCAAAATTTAGCAAGAAAAACAAAATAGTATCCTGAAGATAAGTGAGTTAGTCACCTTCGCCATCGGAGTCCTTGATCTTCTCAGCAAGCAACAAGACAAACAAAATATTGAAAAGAAAACCAATATTGCAAGAGGGAGAATTAGAAGTTGCAAAGGAAGAAACAGTGTAAGCCACCGTTACCATTGCATAAGGAGGAAGGTCTTTGAGGCCCTTACTATATAAAGGCAAAGAACGTATAGCATCAAGATTGGCGCTAGTGAATTCAAAAGAGCCCTGATCAGCTCTGTAAATGGGGACTAAAAGGGGCTGAGCAAAAATATGAAGATACAAGGCAGCCTCCTACCATTGTCAGTGAATGCGAGTGCAACTGGAAAACCGCCCTCTGGGCCTCTGCAGACCCTGGTGTTGCTCCTGCTTTAGTGAAAAGGCCCTTTTTCTTAGGACTTCCAGCCGTATCTAAAGAAAATGAGTAAAAATCTCAATTTAATAAGAATTTACACACAAGAGGAGGAGGAATAGACGATAGCGCCTTCCCATTTGGTGGAGTAGGCCACAACACCATTCTTGATTTGGCCTGCTGCTTGAGTAATTTTGAACTTGAAACCAAAGTAGTTTACCGCCTCATAAAATAACTTTTCGATTGGAAAAAGCATTAACTCTTTTTTTGCAGACTGTCCATTTGCACTGGCCTGGGCAGGAACAATAAGGTTGCAGGAAGAGACGCAACTGGTAGTGAAGAAAACTGCATTGCGTCGTGATTCCTCCCAAACGAGGTGATCCTTTTCAACAACAACAAGGTCAGGACTAGCTGAAGAGGGGTTGATGAAAGGGGGGTGGCTGATGAACGACATCGCGGCATCAAGCAGACTAGCAGATTCGTTAATAAATAAATAGAGAATAGGAATGCTGTCTCACTAGCGGTCCGCCTTGCTAATCATGCAAGCCTTTAATGCATCCAAATCCAACATACTCTCGTTGTCTCCAGCATTAGAGCGTGACGAAAATGGGAGGAAAAGGCACTTCCTATCGATCTTTTTAAAATCATACTCCATGGCAACAAATAAATGTAACTCACGGAAGGTCACCCCTCTCTGGGATCTCATTGCTGACCAAAGAAAGAGGTGGACTTGTTGCCTTCGAAGAAGATACCGCGCCTTTGTGACTATCTTCAAGTTTGTCTTCGTCAGAAAGAATCTCTATGACCTGCCCACCGCTAGAGGCCTTCTTGTTCGAGGGTGCAGGCCTACATTTTCATAGAAGCGGTCAGTCTTTATGGAAACAGAATGAAGAAACGAAGTTTTATGCACTTTTTAACAGGACTTTTTTTTTCAGCCTGTATCGCTTTGGCCTTATCAGTAGGCTTGCGGCTACAGAGAAATGGTGAGGTCAAAAAAAATAGTAGTAGGTTGAATCCAACATACACCCTCTTGTCAGTCGTTTGCACTGTAGAGCTTGAAGAGAATGTTAGCAAACGGCAACGTCATCCAGAACTTTGCCCTACCGTGAACCACCAAGGGTCTTATTCTTCTTGACTACTGGCTGTTCGACGATCTCCCTGAGATATGGTAATGGTCAGTGTTAGAAGACCAGCAGAATCGAGGAACACTCACACGTCAGAACTGGAAGGCTCCACAGGGGCGGGTCGCTTTTTATTGTTAGTCCTAAAACCAAGTCACAGTGGTCCAACGTAGCGCAACATCAAGCATACGTAGCGAAAATTGGAACTGGTGTCTCCGGGAGATCATCGTCACTTAATCCTGGTTCCGACTGTGAAAGCTCAGGATCTGTGTCAACGATTTCACCTCCAGACTCTGAAGACATGATCACTGGGGAGCTAAACAGGAAACTGATGAGGAAAGGGTCAGGGTGATGGCGATAAGGCGAAAGTCACCGGTCGCGATCGACTTTCTTGTGGATGCTAGCACAGACGTCAGTAGATGCAATAGAACTCAGAAAAATAAGGTCTACTTCGGCTTGGCTGGAGAAGATGAACCCTTCAGCTTGGCAGGAGAAGATGAACCCTTTGGCTTGGCTGGGGAAGAGGAACCTTTGGGCATGTCGAAGGACGCGAGCAGTAGAAAAGAAACGGTTTGCGACGATGCGATGCAAAGGGGGACCTTATATAAAAGAGAAAGACGGCCGTGGATCTAGTAAATCTATACAATAGCCCAGAACGAAACGACACGGTAGTCCATCCCAAGTTATCAAAAATTAGATGTGCCCCACGTTCTGTCACTCAGGACAAAAACAGGAAAGCAACCAAGAAGTATTTCCTGCAACATGGTGGTTCCAAAAATGCATCACAAGGTACCCTACACCTCATCTATTGGAAACAATAGGTCGACGAGGAACGACGCATAAACTCCAAAAGAACTAAGCAGGTACGTTCAATTAACGCAGTCATCCACGTAAAAAGATGTCCAAGGAAAGATTACACGTGTCGGTACCGTGTAATTCCGAGGAAACAGCAAAAAATAACGAACATGCACATATAATGTGTAGTAAAATCTACCTCACCAGCCAAGGAAAGAACAAGACAAAAACGATACCAAACCACTAGATGAAATTCAAGGTACTGAGAGAAATTTAAGTAGCGATGCCCCAAAGAATTACGAACTTGAAGCACTTCATTTAGATTGACAGCTATATCAAGAAGACAAACTTGATTGGGAAAATTAAACGTTCCTAACCTAAAGAAGTCTTGGAAAAATGGGAGTAACGACGCCTAATATCCGAAAGAACTAAGAAGTATTTGGCTAGAACAGGGCCATACAAAGAAATTAAACATTCTTAACCTCTTGGCAAAGTCATTGGAGCAAGTATAGTGACGCCTAATATCCGAAAGAATGAAGAATCGTTAGCTAGAGCACAAAGATTCACGGAAGGCAAGGCCCATACCTGTTGAATCTAAGGCCAAGTATGAAGTCAAAGAACCACAGCCTACAGGATTGTTAGTCAATCAAGTATCAGGGCAACTAGATCAGACACAACCCCACCAGCTGTCTCGTGTCGTCCAGAACGAATGGGTTCTCTGGTAGAAGAGGTACACACAAATAGACGAGTGAAACGAATTGGTGATTCGTAATTACCCACCGTAATGGATTTGGCCTATGACGCAGAGAATGCTCGTACGCAACTTCATCTTCAAAAATTCACAGAAACTCACGACAGTTCACAGAAACCGTGCTCTCCGCACTCATGAAGGAGAGAAAAGAAAGTCAACACAGTGCACTGCAACTCGTTAATATGACACAGGCAAATTATTTATGGTAAAGCTCAATGTATATCTAACAACCACTTTCAGGACCCTTCCTGGATGACGATGTTCAAACCCATCTATGGAGGTGAACCGAGACTCTGGCGTCTTGCAGTGTCAAATGTGTCTAAAGAACCAGAGGAAGTAGTCGCTTCCATTCAAGGTATAATCTGTTCCAAAGACTTGCTGCCTTTCAAGGACCGGATCAAGTACGACACATTTCACTCCTCGTTTAACCTTTATCTTCACTACTATTGGTTTTAGCCCCACAAGCAAGCATATTCGTCACCTCAAACAGTGCATTTCAATTACAGGGCTCCACTCTGCCCATTTCCAGGATCAGGTGAAGGTCATTGCTGATGTTCAAGCATTGTTCAGTCGAGCTGTTGGGGAAAACAATCTACAAACCTGCACAATCGTTGGCGATTTAAACGGGCATCCAACTCTGCAAGCCTCAAACAGGTATTTCACCCCGAAGAGAGACGCTCCAAACGCACAACACATTCCATTTTCAAAAGACCTGGACCCGTATGGGACTCTATCCAAAGCCTCTGGATCTGTGTTGGTACACACGGAAGAGAATATTGTTTCGTTCTATGAGCGGGTAACCTCAGCAAACGGATGAGATGTGAAGTAAGTGTCACGAAGGTCTCTATATTCTGTCATATAACGAATTACAGGCATGTGAATATCAATCCAGTGGTGGTATGCATCGGAGATCTCGTCGAGCTTCAAGTCTCCTTTATTCTAGCCCCACTTCGTGGCGACAAGTTCAAAGTTATGATGGTTTTGCGCAGTGTCCTTGTACTGGAGCGCAGCTTCACACAGGTAAGATACCGTCATGAACAATTAAAACTCTTCGGTTACCTTAACTTTGGTAGCAATGCATTGCAGCAAAGATCGCCCAACAACAACCATCCTCGAGCTATAACGTCCAAATTCTAAAAAGAAAGGTTGGATACATTGAGGAAGATCTCTCCACAGCAAGGGTGAGGTTGAGTGAAATGGAAGTGGATGGCAATGGGAATGAACAAAAATCCATCGAGGGTCAAGAGGCGGTCGAAGAAGCTCCCAATTAGTAAAAATTTTTTGTGATTCTTGTAAACCTAGCTATCGTGAATAATCGCCATCCAACTGATGCTATGAACCATACAGAGAAGTGACGCACCAGAATAAATAAGTTAAGCTAAATTTGAGGAAACACACAATTAGGGAACAATTTGTGGTCCATGTAAACCTAGTTATCGTTAATAACCACAATCCAAATTGTCTAGTCATCAAGAGAACCACTGAACGTAGAGAAGTGTGACCATGGCGGTTCACTTTCGAACATTTTCGAAAGTGGACAGCCACTGTGACACACCGGAATAGGTAAGTTAGGCTAAATTTAGTCTCAAACGTCATTGGTAACAGCAACTTGAATGCATTGCAGCCAAGTTTGTTCAGCAAAAAGCGATATCTTCGGGCATACATCTCCTCAAAGGGAAGGTGGGATATGTCGATGAAGATTTGTCTTTAACTCGTGCCACCATAATAAATCCATTGTATTATTTTTGATGGAACTGGTCTGTACAGGTGTGGTCAATGACCAACCAGTGTTGTCTTGATCCGTATTTTCGAACAGACAGAATACACACAATTATAATTCTGGTGTTCATAATCAACGCTGCTGCTAACACAGCTTAGATGGTGCATAAGGGTGGTGGTAAGGGCCATCCCCACAATTACATTCCCTGGAGATGTGTTAAGCTACAGAGATGGTACGATACTCAGTCGCACTGCGGGAGAAGCTACTACAGTTACGTATTCACTAGTCCTCGATATCATCCTTTGACAATGTTGGTCCAAAGGAAATCTAGAAGCCATCTTAACTTTCATTGGAGTTCAATTGGAGGTTTCTGAGCCGTAATCAACTGACCCCCACTTTCGTCTTGTCACCTTGCAGATGGACTACGAATTTGATATTGTCACTTCAATTTTGAACCAAAACATCAGTAAGTCAGATCTAATGCGCTCTGGAGATACATAACCTGTCGCTTGTAGTTGCAGAAAAACTCCATGAGGAGCTCAGCTCAGGCAATTGCCCCCAGTGGTACACCACTCGTGCAGCTCAGTTAACGCTTGCAACTGTCTTTGCCGGTGTCATAGCCAAATACGAGCTGGGCACAGTGGAGGAAATGCGAGACTTCTTATGGAGGAATGATGTCGTGATATCAGGATCAACTGCACTCCTTGCATTCCATCCTGGGCAATACGAAGCAGGCGATCTTGACTTATATGCACCGAAGGATGCATTCTTCAATGTGGATGCATTTCTCAAGACCAGGGACTACACTCGAGAAAATCACTCCGACAGTTACCGTCGTGCCAATACCAATCCATCCATCTCCCATGTTGAGCGTTATTCCAAAGGTGCCAAAGCCATTGACGTTGTATTCTCTCGTACTGCATCAGCCATTCAGATTATTCCTGAATTCTTCAGCACAATATGTATGAACTACATTGCGTACTTTGGCGCCGTGTCCTTAGACCCAATCTTCACCTTGAAAAAAACTGGTTTGATGAATGCAGCAACTGCTGAGGCCCGGGAATGCCAAGCAAAGTATGAAGACCGTGGCTTCCAAGTCATCGACGATACAGCAGCAATTGGATTTTCCCATAGATGCCGAGTGGACGGAGGATGCCCCGCAACTGTACGCAACATCCACGATGACAATGTGCTTTTCATCCCCTTCGAGGGAATGACAGTCAACCTTTCTGATTACGAACAAAATCTTACGTGGAAGTTAAACAATGACACATGCAGGAAGAACAGTGGACCCAGTTTCACGATTGGGAGCCAGGTGACATTCAGTGAGTGCTGATATTCTAAGGCATACACAAAACGTCACAGTCAGTATTATAGTGAAAGCTCAAGATCTCCCTGTCACGCCTTTTGAAACAAGAGAGAACTGAGGAGGATATGGATGTACGCCAACCCTTTGTTAATTTCAAAAAACGACTGCAAGGGACTAGTGGTGAATATTTAAACATCTCGTCTGTGATTCTTTAAATGCAAAGCGCATGTATTACCGAACTTTCAAATTTTCACGAGCGGGATATATTTCATCAGATAAATTTAGCAATATGTTAGGCTATGCCTTATGGTGGGCCGTTTGACGAAAAAATAAATCCCTGGAAACTATTTACTTTTCTTGGTTTCCGCTGTATTTTTAGCTACTTTTCAATAAATCT
>JAIUJM010000858.1:0-11870 GCA_026262225.1 Inosperma sp. D86 | reverse complement strand
GAATCTATTGATAAAGGCGCCTTGGATGAATATGTATGGAAGGATGGAAAGTGGTTGAAAGTGTCAAAGGACTTGGAAGGTGAAACATAATGTTGTTGCCAACACGAGGTCGGCACCGACCCAGATGAGGTGTTTTTGTACTACATTTGTTTTTTGTTGAACATTATCAAATGCTCCCAACTCGGATATCTGTGTGCGAACTACATTATGAATCAGCAATCATTATACTCGACCCAAATTGCACTTTATGTAATTATAAAATTCCCCAGTCAAATGGATATTTCTGTGCAACACTATTCAACATGTCTGACTCAGACATTTTGTGATCAAACATTGCGACTTGGGGACTGCCTATACCTTGTCTCCTGACTGGCATGAGTCTAATAGCATGCAGGATTATTGGTTGCCAAATGAATAACGGAGGAAAAAAATTGGTGCCATGACAAGCACTATGAAGTAAAGCGCCACAACCTCCGACATGATCAATATCAAATTGGTCTGACTCAGTTCTTTGTGCCCCCTTTTTTTGCCCAGCCTGTTTTGCCTGGCAGAACCACTATTAGTCGGAATCGGATGACCTGTTGTTTTCTAAATAGATTGCAACTCGGGGCTCTTTGCATTTTCCACCCGACTGTGCCATAGGTCCTTAAGACCAACAGCGAACCTGTTGGCCCTACCATATGTCTTTCAAGAGTTAAGAAAGGCGGCAAAAATGATTGGAGATGATTGGAGTTATTACAAGTACCACGGAACCAGGGACCATAGCCTCCAATCAAATTGATCCAACTCGGATTTCCTGTTTTCCAACATGCCAGAGCAAAAGAATCGGAGTGACGAACGTCCCGAAACAGATCATCCCGACTCAGATATTTTCTTTTTTTTTATCTCGGGGCTCTCCACCCCCCGATCAGATTGTACAATTCTCCCGAACGTTACATTGGTCCACCTTGCAAGCCAGACCAACCCAGATGAACAAGTCAGAAGTCACATGGTGCCCCAGAACAGATCCAAACCATACAGTCACTAGCATGTCGGTGTTCAGTGGAAATCTACCGAACGGTTTGGAACGACTACACTGTAACTGTTCAGCATGTACATGTCAGAAATAGCGCTGATTTCATTGAATGCTAACCCAGATAAACGAGTCAGAAAGCATATGGTTCATCAGAACGGGTCTGAACGATACACTGGTGACCCCCTAGCCATGGGTGTTCAGTGGAGGTTGACCAAATGGTTCAGAACAGATGTCATTGTTCGGTATGTACATGCATACCTAAAGTAAACACCGCCGATTTCTTTATATATGACCCGTACACCAGTCAGAAGGCACAAGTCCGAATGATACACTGTAGCCCTAGCATATACGTGCTCAGTGGAGGTACACCGAACAGTTTTGAACACCTACACTGTAGCTGGTCGGCATGCATGTGAAGCAAATAGTGCGAATTTCATTGAACGCTGACCGAGGCAAACGAGTCAGAGGACAGCGCGTTCGCCAGAACGGGTCCGAACGATACACTGTAGCCCTCCCCTAGCATATAGATGTTCAGTGGAGGTCCACTGAACGGTTCGGAACGGCTACACTGTACGCATTTGGTGGGTGGTTAAGACTTTACAATGTAGCTTACCTAGGTGGGAAGAATGTCGCAAAGACATCAATTGTCTCATCAATGATCAGCATCAAGAATGAGGTCAGTTACAAAGATGTCTGAATTCTTATGTCTCATGGTTTTTGTTTTCCATTTCTACTATTCTAGCCGTATCTCATCAAGACTCATGATGTTACTTGCAATGCTAAAACCAGTGAAAATCTCCTCAAATTAGTGCTTGAAGATATTGATTTTATAGAATCAAAATATGATGTCAAAATAATTGCGTGGTGTACTGATGATGGACCCGATGGCAAGAAGATGCGTCGATTGCTTCAGGCCAAGTTTCCTTGGCTTATTGCTATCTTATGTTCGGCTCATCAGATCAACCTTGTTGTTGGAGACACCATTATCATTCAACACAGCATCACAGACGATATCAATGATGCACTTGAAGTTGTGAAGTGGTTTAACAACCATGGAACTGCACTTGAACTTCTTCGTCAAGAGCAAGTTCTAACCTTTAATGGATCATTCTGGGCTTTAATCCTCCCAGCCATAACCCGCTGGACTGCTCACTATCTTTCTGTCACCTGCTTTCTCAAGCTGAAGCAACCACTCCAACTTTGCTGGACTCAGAATGAAGCAAAGCTAATTATTTGTGCTGGGACCAAGCAGGAGCTTCAAGACAAGGCCCATTATATTCAAGGTCTCATGAAGGATGACAGCTTTTGGGTCCATATTGAGAGGTAGAATCCTGAACTCATCTCTGCATCTCAATTGATTATTTGACAAATGTTTATAGAGTCCAGCAGCTTCTCGAGCCGCTTGCTATTGCAGCCAATGTTTTGCAAGCTGCTCATACACGTCTTGATCATGTCCCTCTCACGTTAGGCAATTTGGTTCGAATCTACTCAGAGAAGACAAGCATTGATAAAGATTTGCATGCTGGGGTCATTGCAAGCTTCGAAAAGCGATGGAAGAAGGCTGACCAGGACATCTTCATAGTCGTCACATTTCTATGTTTGTGCAAATGCATTCAAGAAGGCAGCCCTTACTGAAGCACAGCTATATATAATCGTTGAGCACACATATGCTCGCATTATGCACCAGAAGGCCAATATTGCATTTTTATCAGCTTTTGAAGAATATAAGAAAGGTCGAGCAGAATTTTCGGATGAAGAGATGTCTCTTGATTTAATGAAGACTAAGTTTGCTGAAGAGGTATGCATTCGTCAGTCGTTTTCCATGCACATCTAATCACTATTCTATTGTAGAAGGCACCCCTTGATCTACTTCTTATCTGGTCTCAGATGGACTCTGAGGCTGAGAATGGACGCAATGGTATCACCAAACTGGCAATCCACCTTTTTACTGTTATCGCCAACTCTGCTGGCTGTGAACATGTCTTCAGTAACTTTGGAATAACTTATACCAAGATTCGAAACAAGATTAATGCAAACTGTGTTCACAAAATGGCTGTCGTTGGAATGCAACTCAAGCAAGAAGATTGCGAAAGAGGTGTCCTGCATCAGCGAAAGAAATGAAAATTTGGGTATGAAAATGGTGACAATACATCTCCTTTAGTATCAAGTGCTACCATAGAAGATATCGCATCAGAGGGCACCGATCCAACCGATTTTCATCAGTGTGCAGATGTTCTGACTGAACAAGCTGTGATTTTCTCTCAAGATGATGAAACATTACCTGAAGTTCAGCCACCCACATCAACCACAATTCCAACTGTACCCTCTAATGAGCCACTTTAACAATCGCAATCTCGATCATGGACCCAACGGAAAACACAGATTCCTTTGGCAGACCTATTTGACTTCACGTCACCGAAGTTGGAATTTTACTGGCCACAGGGCCAGGAAAACCTTGCCACATCTCTTTTGGAGCAGGAGCAAGTTAGTGGCACACAAGAATCCTCATTGGCAATGTAAGTTATCGAAAACATACTATGTTTGTATCCAAGTTTGTTTCCTCTGAGTATTTGGATTTTTTCAAAGAAAGAAGGCTCCATATTTGTTCTTACAGGTTTTGTGAACATAAATATATATCTTGTTGTGATATTGATTGTAGAAATTTTGAGGGAATGAGCATTGTCAATATCATTGTATTTGACATAGTGACCAGTCAGGCCACATTAACTGTTGTGACCCAAAAAAGGCCAGACTCCAGTCACAACTGGTAATTACTGGGTCATTGACAACACTGGTGAGTGCCTAATAACACAAGATTATCTACATTTGCTAACATACTTCACACAAATCTTATTTGTTGTCGAAGAATATTTTCAACAATCTCCCTGATCTTGCTCCCATAGCTGTCAACCACCATGACGAACTTGAACGTTACCTTGCGACTGATGTTGAAAATGTGAAGGATGCATTGACATGGTGGTATAAGTGGCACAATATGTTCCCTTGCATCTTGCGTATGGCCCAAGACTACTTGTCGATTTCTGGTAAGTGATTTGATTCTCTTAGTTAAACTTGGCTTATATTTACTTTCAGCAACCACTCTTGACGTTGAACGCATGTTCAGCCAAGGGCGCCTTGTTCTCCCACATGTCCATAATCATATGTCTGTTCAGTCAACACACGCATGTATGTGTGTCGGCGCTTGGAGTCTATTGGGCCTAATCAAAGACTCGGATATCAAGGCTGTGCTTGGATAAGAGGTCATTGGTGCAGAAGATGAGCTTGCTGATAATCGGAATGCTATTTAAGGACTTTAAATATGCTATGTATTTACTTGGTTGCTTAAAGGTAATTAAAATGCGTTACCCATTGTTGATATCTGCCGGGTTTAACCTACTCCCGGGTCCCAAAGAAACCCGAACCCGTATCTGAGCAAACCTGAACCCTTTATAAGGGGCAGGGGTTTTCACAGGTACGGGTACGGATAGGTCTTAACCTACTCCCAGGTTACCTGGGCCAATCACTAATGACCACTCTGTTCCATATTGAAGAGACAGCCCCCTCTATTGCTCAAAATGTGAGAGGGAGAGTTTAATGCCAACTCCAATTCCTCTATCTCGTGTTTCAAGGGATGGATGACACTCACTCGTGAGAATCTTGTTGGGTTTTTTTTAAAAAAAACACCCTACCCATGGTCCTACTTTTTTAAAACACATACTTTTTAAAACAATATTTTTACCTAAAAGAAGGCAACATTTTTTGATTTTTAAAACTACAGATTTAAAACAAATTTAAATTGTTGAGATATAATTCAATTATTTTTAAATGTAATTTTAAAAACATGTCCAAGAATAATATGGAGATTTTAAAACAAAAGAATTTTAAAACAAGAGGATTTTAAAATGAAGGAATTTTAAAAAGGAAAATTTTAAAACAGAAAATTTAAATGTACTCTGTGGTAGTGAGGAACATGCCTTCCATCACATTCGAAACAGAAGGAAACACGACAGGGAGGGGAGAACCCCTCCTCATTGTGTGCGAAATGGAAGGCAACATGACAGAGAGGGGAGAATCCCTTCTTGTCACGTTCAAAACAGAAGGAAACACGATGGGGAAGGGAACACCCCTCCTCGTTATGTTCGAAACGGAAGGCAACACAATGGGGAGGGGAGAACCCCTTCCTGTTGCATTCAAAACAGAAGGAAACACAACAGAGAGGAGAGAACCCCTCCTCATTGCGTTCGAAACAGAAGGAAACATGACGGGGAGGAGAACACCCCTCCTCGCTGTGTTTGAAATGTAAGCAAACACGACAGGGAGGGGAACACCCCTCCCCATCATGTTCAAAATGGAAATAAACACGACAGGAAAGGGGAAACCCTTTCCTGTCGCATTAAAAAATGAGATAAACACGACAAGGAGAGGGAAGCCCTCTCCCTGTCGCATTCTTATCAGGAAGTGCGATGAGGAGGCCACGCCCTCCTCATTGTGTGGTGTCTGTGTTGGGCAGGCAACCTGTGGTAGATAAGAGTGTAGTCAGTGGATACAAAATTTTGTTACTGAAACAAAATGTACTATTCTCGGGGATGGGCTGTCATGCCCATCCACTCCCTTATCTTCATTCCTATTGTTTCTTGGTGTCAGGTCATCATTGTCGTTGTCCCGTTTCTCATTTGATCACAGTTTGGTTGGCGCATATGGAAGTGGGTGGTGGCCAGGTGGGACGTAGCCTGTAGGACGGCAGTGATGGCGGTGGTAATGGTAAGTGGTGGTGGCAGTAGTGGGAGGTGGTGGCAACAGAGTCTGAGTCAGAGAAGTCCTTGAAATATCACGTGACTTTCCAAGTCACGCATTTGCCATGTTCGGACTTGAAGTTATTCTAAGTTCCTGCTGCCATCACTACCACTTGCTGCCAACGATGACTACATCAGCGCCACTGATCAACGCCAATGCCACACCGGAATGCTGATGAAGAGGGCGGGGATAGATCGTCGTATCCATCCCCCAACTTTGTATGTTTTTTTTTCTTGCAAAGTAATATACAACTAACTAGTACCCTCCCCAACCACAGGTCTTCTGCGCAACGCAGATGCAATGCAACAAGGAGGGGAAGCCCTCCTCATTGGCGTTGATTATCTTTTTAGTGTGATGAGTGTTTTCCCTCATTGCCTATGCTTACGTTTTGAGCATGACAGGGAGAAGGAAATCCTTGTTGCACATTCTTCTATTTCGAGTGCGACAGAAGGTATTTTCCCCTCGTCGCATATTTCTTGCATTTTGAATGTGATGGGGCAATCCCTCCATGTCGCGTATTTCTTTCATTTCAAACACAATGGTGAGAGGGAAACCCCTCCATGTCATGTATTCATCCGTTTCAAACCCAGTGGTGAGGGCAAACCCCTCTCCGTTGCGTAATTCTTCTGTTTTGAACATGACAAGGATGGGAAACCACTCGTCATGTTTTCTGCTGTTGTGAACGTGTCGGGAATTTCCCCTTGTGGCATATTCTTTTGCTTTGAACGCAATGGGACTTGGGAGGGATTTACCTCCCTGTTACATTTTTTTGTTTTGAGCACAAGGATAGGAAACCCCTTATCGTTTTTTTGTCTCTTTTGAAAGCAACCATAGTAAACCCTCATTGCGTATTCTTTCATACATGGAGGGAATATGCTCAATTTAAATTTACTTTTTTAAATTCATAGCATTTTAAAATCTAGATGTAGAAGTTCCCTCTCCTCATCATGTTCGAAACAGCAGGAGTAGATTTCCCCTCCTCATCGTGTTCGAAACAGCAGGAGTACGACGAGGAGGGGGAAATCTCCTCCTCGTGTTCGAAACAGCAGGAATACGATGAGGAGGGAAATCCCCTCCTCATTTGTTCAAAACGGCGGGAGTATGAAAAGGAGGGGGGGTTCTCCCTCCTCATCATGTTTGAAACGGGTGGGAGTATGATGAGGAGGGGATTTCCCCCTCCTCATTTGTTCAAAATGGCAGAAGTACAAAAAGGAGGTGGTTTCCCCCTTCTCATCATGTTCGAAATGGTGGGAGTAATGAGTAATGACCAGGAGGGGAAACCCCTTCCTCATACGCCTGTAAATCGAAAGAAAAACTAATTTAGTAGATAATACATTTGTTATTTTGAAAAAACACATCCATTCCTCTCCGAGATCTATCCATCAGCTTCGAAAACGAGCTTTTCATAGCTCATTTTGGGTGGTTGTGGGGGCCAGTTGATAGTTGGTGTCGGCGGTGGAGGAGAAAAAGGGTTTAAAACTCTCAAAACCAAGTGCGAATGCTCATTTTCGAGGGTATGGGCTTGGTGGTTGTCACAGAAATGACATGTCAGCAAATGTGACACATCACAGCAGGTGACCGGCAACCCATGCTGAGGGTACGGGTAGATCAAGGGGTCAAAGATGTTCAACCTGTACCCGTACCCCAGTGTATCCTACCCGTGAACCTGTGCAGGTTGCTCTACCTGTGGTATTTCCTAGGAGTTTACTATTTTGTTATGATTCAATACCAGATAAGGGCACAACCTAGTATTGCAGTCTTGAGCACTTGGAGATAGTCTTTAAATATCTCTAACGTCAAGTGTGAGAGCTGTATTCTTGTCTCTCTGAATAAGATTGTGGCGATATAAGGTAGATAAATAGAACTTAGACTTATTTGCTTAAAGTTCGAATAAGCACACTTTGAATAAGTAATAGTAAACTAAAGTTTATATGCAGTAACTAAGGTGCTTAAATACTAAAAATGTCCTACTGAGCTATTGCTAAGCTATTGCTATGCCAATACAGCATATGTACAGAACAATAGAAAGTTTATGACATCATAAACACATTATTTATACCAAATGATGTAATACAATGTAATGTATACTATATAGAATGAAATGACATCTTGAACTACTTAAATGACTCTCACAATAGTAGTTCTAAGAACATATAAGATGGTATAAGTACTTTAAGGTCAACAGTAGATACAGTAATTTAAGGCAAGTGTTGTAAGTAGTGCTTGGAAGATTAGGTTAGTTAACTGCAAAATAACCAAGACTGGACTGGACTGTAACTGGAAATAATCACAAAAAATACTAACCAGAGCTAACCATAACCATGGTCTGGTTAGCAGTTAGTGCTTGTATCAGGAATTTCCTAACTGGTCTTAACAACAATTATTATAGGTAAAATAAATTTTATTAAATTGTAATATACTCACAAAATTACATACTAATATAAGAATAATATTAAGAGAGGGGTGCAGCCCCTCCTCATTCTATCTAAAACTAAAGTAAATGCGACAGGGAGGGTTGCATCTAACACTAAAGTAAACATGACGAGAAAGGGTTCACCCTCCTCGTCATGTTCAAAACGGAGAACACAAAACTGAAGTAAACCCAACAAGGAGGGGGAATCCCTCCTCATTGTGTTCAAAAACAGGCCACAGACAATGAGGGGTTTGTCCCTCCTCATTGCATCAACAACTGAGGTAAACATGATAGAGAGGGGTTCACCCTCCTCGTCATGTTTGAAACAGAGCACATGCATCAACAACTGAGAATGAAGAAATGGAGCACAGGCGACGAGGAGGAAGGGGTTGCGTCCAAGACCAATGTAAATGTGATGGGAGGGGAACCCCTCCTCATCACGTTCTTCAACAAATAGGCAACTTGTGAGATGTTAGTAAGTGAGGTGAAGAATAGAAAATAGAGACATACAGCATTGGGGATGGGCCCATCCCTAATCTTTCCTCATCGTTTCTTCCACCCTTCACCATTGTCCTGTTCACATTTTGATGGTCCTAATCTGGTGGTGATGCTGGTGGTGGTGTGAACGGTGGTGGTAGTCGTGGTGGTGATGGTAGTAGTCTGTGGTGTGGATGAGGGGTGAATGGTAGTGGTGACGGTGACGGTGGGTGGTGGTAGTGACAGTGTGGTGGTGATAGCAGTGTTGGTGGTGGTGACGACAGTAATGTTACTGTGACTGTCATGACAAACATGCGTAATGTTTAGTATTACACGTGAAGTCACGTGTTTTGTTTACATTTGGAACAAATATATACATATAGTCAACATATAGTATATTGTATATAAAGGACTGCCCCTCTATATAATATCCTTCCCTTCCATAGCTACTTTTAATATATAAGGACCGGTCAGGACCAGTTACTAACCTGGACTGGTTATGACCAGTTATGTAACCGATCAAATTAGTATCAGTTTGGTTCAGTTTTTCTCAGCTTTCGAAAATATCCAAACTGGTCTCAGTCTCAGTTAGAGCCCTTGGAGGCAATTTAATTTTAAATAGTGATGTTACGGCTCCGGCTCAAGGCCAAAAGCCCAGCCAAGCCCAGCCAAGCCAAGCCAAGCCAAGCCAGGCTCTATAGACGGCTTGAGGTGGCTTTTGGCCTGGCTCAAATATCCTGAAGGCCTGAGCCAACGGCTTAGGCCGTGGCTTTTGACTGGTAGAACAGCCAAGGTGACCTGTGCTTTGTCTGTTCGTTTTTGACCTTTGTGTTGCAACAGCAACTCTCATTGTCTCTAGTACTCTTTGGTCTACTAATACATTTAAATAATGAAATACAGTCTGGATATCGTCTACCAATGTCCAACAAACGTTCCCGCATTCGCTTTGTGATGTTGCAAACGATGCTGAACATGAAGTTCACGTCACATCACGAAGCATGCAATCAAGCTCGAGTCCTCGACAGAATGTAACCATCAACAACGACGCTAGTGATAGGCACGGGTCTGCCAAACCCCGCGGGATCGCGGGTACGGGTCACGCGGGTACGGGTACGGGTCACAACATTGTCACCCTCGACATACCCGTACCCGTTTGGGCGGGTGACGGGTTTGTGATGGGGTGTGACATGTTCACATCAGCAGTCAATTTCGTGACGTATCAATGAACCACAGCCATCCCACCACCCACACCAACGACCCACAACGACAACGACACGTCGAACACCAACGCCAATGGCCATCGCAACCGCAGGAAGGGGAGCAACGACGAAGAGGGCGGGGGATGGGCTGTCATGCCCATCTCCCAATTTCGTATGTTTTTATTTCTATGAAAACATTCCTGTTTACTAACAACCACCCCATCCACCACAGGTTGCAGATGCAATGCGACGCCCACCTCACACACCACCGCTGCCACCGTCACCACCGTCCACGCGACAAGGAGGGCCTGTCCCCTTCTCGTCGCATTTCCCTCTATTTTAAACACGACAGGGAGAGGGGAAAACCCTTCCCCGTCGCGTTTCGAACACAACGGGGAGGGGCCACCCCCTCTCCGTCGTATTTATTTTCGTTTCGAACACGACGAGGAGGGGGAGTCCCCTCCCCATCGTGTATATTTTCGTTTCTAACATGACGAGGAGGGAATCCCCTCCCTGTCGTGTTACTTCCGTTTCGAACGCGACGAGAAGGGGATTTCCCCTCCCTGTCGTGTTACTTCCGTTTCGAACACGACAAGGAGGATGTTCGCCCCTCCTCGTCGTGTTTGCCTTCTTTTTCATGTAACGAGAAGAGGGTGTTCACTTCCTTTTAGGTTGACCTTCTTTTCTGGCAACGAGGAGTGGGATGCATCTACCCTTTTTCAACACATTCTAAGTATATTCGCTAGGCATTTTGTTTATATATTAATTAATATATGTATTTTTAAGCTTTTTAGCACACTACCCGTTTGAGGACCCGCGGGTATCCCGCACCCGTGCTAACGGTACGGGTTGCTTGCGGGTATGGGTGCGGGTCCCTCAAAATTTGGCCGCGGCTGACCCGTGCTGATCACTAAACGATGCAACTCCTGCTCCATCGACCACTACCAGTTCAAAGCGAAAGCGCAGCATTGCCATAGTTGAAGATGTGGTTCTGATAACCACAAAAATGCAGAAGGTATGTGCCAAACTCTCCAAATTGATTTTTTTGTGGGTTTACAACACAAATCTGTAGGTGGACCCCTCGAAACGACCACATCCTGCATCTCCATCGACATCAGATGACGATGAACCTGAAAAGCTGGAGCAATCCCTGAAGGATTGCATGCATGATGTTGATGCGTTTTTTGAGCCATCAGAGAGAATTGGTGGAAAGCCGTATCACTACTGTGTACGATGCAAGTGAGTATTGTATTCGCTTTTGTACATATGTCATGTAACTATTTTAAATTTTCACTTGTAGGCCATGGCTTAGGCCAAAGCCGGCCGAGGCCAGGCCTAAGCCCCTGGAGACGGCCTGGCCTCGACAATTCAAGAGCCCAAGTCACACAAAGCCAGGCCGAAGCCAGGGCTTTCAGGCCGAGCCGGAGCTGTAACATCACTAGAGGCAAATAACTGGACCAGACCAGACTTTCAAGCACTAGTTGTAAGAACCAGATAAGAATATATAAGGTAATATCAGTACTTTAAGGATAAATAGTAGTTAATAAAGGATGTGCTTCTCACTGACACTATTTTCTCTGTAGTGGCAGATGTCTATAATCTGCGCTGAGGTATCAATCAAGCTCATTGCAGAGTTCCAGGGTATCAGCTCATCATGGAGTTCCAGGGCCAAAAGAGCAGGTAGTGCATCAAATATTGAGGCCCTATAATATTCCAAAAAAAACACAAGTCTTTCAAATATAAATAATGTCATACTTTAGTTGTCTTCGAAACTTCTTATTAAACAATTGTGTGTGCAGTTTCAATCCGATCCTGAATCATTGGAAATCTATTTAGCACTGCATCTAGCCATTTTCTTTATTGTCTGCAAATGTATCATTTTTTTGCAAATTTATTAATTTTGAAATTAAATTTTTTTTTTCCACTTATTTATAGTCTTGTCACATGATTTGAGGATGCCCCCCCCCTCCCA